>ONZH01014811.1:0-24641 GCA_900303285.1 Rhinella marina | reverse complement strand
GGGAAGGTTTTTAGAACATTTTCAGCTCTCCAGGATGTACCGTTCCTGAGATATTCCCAAAAATGCATTAACCAATAGTAGCCTGGTCACTGACCTTTATCAGCAATAGTAGCTCACAGGCAGTTTGTCTCCACACACGCAGTTTCTATGACAACCTAGCCAGTTCACTGCTGTAGGTCTCATTAAAGAGGCAGAGCCCTGTGGATGGCAATGTAAAGGGGTATTCCGGTTACCATAAATATAACTTATGTTTTAGACTAATTCATCATAATCATTACCTCATATAATGTAAATTTCACATATTTACTGTTCAGTTAGTAATAAAAGATGTATTCTTCCACTGTTACCGGCAGCTTCCTCCTAAATTACTATGGCATCGACCTGTAATTCAGCCACCGTCAAAGAAGGACTTAAAAGCCCCACCCCCGGATCCCACTAAGTCACGCCCCTGACTCAGTCAGGTCAGGCCCCTTCCATGCCGCATTTGACCTGGATTAAAAATATAGGTAAAAATCACCTTCTTTCAGCTGCAGGGGTGGGGGGAGGGTGACTTTCTCCCTGCAGCTCATTGCTCAGACTGCACAGTGCTGCTGAGAGTGAGCTGTTCAAAAGGACATCCCTTTGTCCATCCAGGCTCTGCGCATGACAGAGGACAGGGAGTCTGAAAGCCGGACTGTCCAGCCTAAAACAAGACCTCTGGCCACCCTAGGGGCAGGCTGATGTTAGGGTGGACAGTCCAGTTTTCTGGCCACCTGTTCTCCGTCCAGTGCAGTGCCTGGACAGACACAGGGATGTCCACCCTTTCAGTAGCTCACACTCAGACAGCTTCTCCTCTGTGTCTTCACAGAGCCAGGGGTCGTGGCCTCATGTTTAGTGGTGTGTCTTCATGGGAACTGGGGGCGCTCTTTCACATTTGGGGGAATGGCCGGTAAGGTCTGGCTTTCTGAAGTAGAGACAGTGGCCACTCTAGCTGCTGTGGAGGTCACAGTTAAAGGGGCGGGCTGCTGTAGAGGTCACTGTTAAAGGGGCGGGCTGCTGTATGTATATATATATATATATATATATATATAATATATATATATATACAGTATAAATATATATATATTTTTTTAACTATGTTGTTTATGGAGTCTAAGAAAAATACCTCTTAACATTCACAAGACTTACTGAAATTATTCTTTAGCTTTCTTCACCAGATCTGGGCAGACCCTTTTCACCTTACATTTTCCAACCGTGTGCTGTGGACCAAGCTTCGATCTGAAGTTCCGAGATCCTTACAAGAGGAATGTGGTGTCACTCATTGCGGACTCTTCTGAATATTGCTTCAGAAGACAAACTAGTGTAAGCTCCAGACTACCGCACATACATCACACACAATAAGACTGGCGGGTAGTCACAGTACCACCCCCTTTTGCAGCAGTTTTTTGAGGAGATGACTTGTGGTAATATATTCATGTTTCAGTGATAACACCAGCCTTAAAGGCTCCTCTGGATAAAACAAACATTTTCATACACCGTTAAATTTATGATTTAAAAAAACATATGAGCTGGGGGGTCCAACAGGGAATTACTCAGTTGCATCCAGTACTTTGACTTAGATGGGCACTGTGTAATGTTTAGTTCGCCCTATGATGCTGCCACAGGTAAACTCAACACTTAATATCCTGAGGAGGAGACTTTATAGGAGACTGAGGAAAAGGCGAATGCGGAGGCAGAAAACTGCAAAGATAGAGGAGGGGACTGTGGTGGTGAAGATTTAATGGAGACTGTGGAGGAGGAAGAGGAAAAGGAGAACATTTTAAAGCTGGATGACAGGAGTATGGAGGGGGAGGAGGGGACTGTGGAATTGCAGGACAGGACTGTGGAGGTGGAGATTTTAATGGAGACTGTGAAGGAGGAAGAGGTTACTGTAGAGATACAGGAAGGAAGTGTAGAGCTGGAGGAGGGAACTTTGGAGTTGTAGAGGTGAAGTGTGGAGGGGGAGGAGGGACTGTGGAAGTGCAGGGGACTGTGGAGGTGGAGATTTTAGTGGAAGACTGTGAAGGAGGAAGACGGTACTGTGGAGGTACATGGAGGAACTGTAGAGCTGGAGGAGGGGACTACGGAGATAGAGGGGGAGAGTGTGGAGGTAGATGAGGGGATTGTGGAAGTAGAAGAGGGTTCGTTGGTTGTGGAAATTACAGTGGGAGCTGTGGAGGAGAAAGAGGGGACAGCTGGGATAGAGGCGGGAACTTTGGAGTTGAAAGGGTGGAGTGTGGAAGAGGGGACTGTGGAGGTGGAACTGTGGAGATGTGTAGGGGGAGTGTCGAAGTGACAAAGTGGACTGTGGAGGTGGAGGAGGACAGTGTGGAGGTGGGGGCAGTATAAATTAAGGAGCGGCTGTGGAGATTTTAGTCGAGACTGTGGAGGAGGAAGAGGGGACTGTGGAAGTGACTTTTAACTTTAAAAGTGGAAGAGACTGTGATTGTGATTCTGTTCATTTCTTACTATGTTTTGGTCATTATCATAGTCAGTCACCACAATATATATTATATATCTATGTCACCATAGAAGCTCTTCACCTGAGCTCTGATTCCTATCAGCCATGTGCTGCTGTCATTTTACCTTATCCTGGCTTCTTGGTTCCTTTCCACTGTTCTGTATAGACTTAGATCCAAGTCACCTATGAGGATGTAATATAGCCATTCTGTTTCATACATCGGTGATATCTACAGACCACATTAAACACTTCATTATGTAGATTAACCTGGCCGCACATGACCTAGTAAGATGAAAAAAAGACCAATCTTGCTCAGGAATACATTCATCCAGCACGTAAGATAAAAAGCAATAAAACTTAACAGCTTTACTGAGTTCCTTTTAAATGTGTATTCTATGAGTAAGTTTCCAGATAATATAGACATTCACATGTTTAGAGCATATCCTGCATTTGAAACATATACTGTAAGTGATTGTCTCAATTTTACTACAACCTTGACAAAACCAATTTTACACATTCGAACACAGGAACATATTTCTTCTTAAAAACAATTAAATTACGCTCATCCCATAAACTTTTTATCACACACATTATAATAAACCACAACATCCTTAATCGTAATTTACCACAAGGCCCCATCCCAAACAAAGCCACTCTTAAATTTATCTGACAAACTGTCAATTCCGTAATCAATCTTTCAAGCTTCAGCCATACGTCTTTAGAATATTCACACTCCCAAAACAGATGTCTTACAGATTCACTTGCACCACACTCTTCCCTTGGACACACTTCCGACCTTATAAGCTCTCTCTTCTTTTGCACCTCATGAACCGGTAAAATATTATAAAAACTTCCTCATGCGATATCTTTTTGTCTATTTGACACACCCACAATTGCAATGTTCTTCCATACTTTACTTGCCTCATTCAATCTCAAACCCGTAATATCACAAACGACCTCATCCTGTCTCAATTTTTTCATAACCACATTCTTATCTTTAAATTCATTCATACTGATTGATAACAAATAATTCTTTTGAATAGATTTCTCAATCATCACGTACCACATGGGACATCTAAAAGCAACAGGCACCCTAGCATCTCTTTCCACCCATTTCAAACCATATAACATCTACCCTGCCATATACCGAACCATACAAGAACTCTTACTCCCTTTACCTAACAAAACAACAATCATTTTAACACAATTGACACCTAGAAAAAAATTGAAGATTAGCGATCCTCAACCCACCATTCTCAACCAACTTATAAATATACTCCCTTTTCAGTTTCTCCATACGGCTTCCCCACAAAAAAGTAAAAATCATTTTTTCAATTTTCATCACATTTTAACCCTTAGAGTACCAACGCTGTACATGTACGGCGCTGGTGCGGTGCGGGCACATAACGCCCGCTCGCCCGTGCGGCGGGCGTCATGGCCGGCAAGTCTCTGCTGTTTCTAACAGCAGAGACTTGCGGCTACTTACCGCCATCGGCGGCGTCTTGCTGGGCCTTTAGATGCATCAGGATGCGTCTGAACCCGGAAGCGTACGCGGGTACGCGGTACGTGGTGTACAGACGCCCCGAGTGGCCAATCGGGGTGTCTGTACACATAGAAACATAGAAACATAGAAACATAGAAGATTGACGGCAGAAAAAGCCCACCTGGTCCATCTAGTCGCCCTTTTATCCTTAGTTATCTTAGGATAGATACAGGTTTATCCCAGGCATGTTTAAATTCAGTTACTGTGGATTTATCAACCACCTCTGCTGGAAGTTTGTTCCAAGCTTCTACTACTCTTTCAGTGAAGTAATATTTTCTAATGTTCTTGATTTTTCCCCCAACTAACCTCAGATTGTGCCCCCTTGTTCTTGTGGTCAGTTTCTTATTAATAACGCTTCCCTCCTGAACTTTATTCAGTCCTTTAACATATTTAAAGGTTTCAATCATGTCCCCCCTCTCTCTTCTTTCCTCCAGACTATACATATCAAGAAAGACTCCAAGTTAAGCTCTATGCTTTAGACCTTCCACCATTTTTGTAGCTCTTCTTTGGACCCGTTCTATTTTAGCAATATCCTTTTGCAGGTGAGGTCTCCAGAATTGAACGCAGTATTCCAGATGTTCTCACTAGAGCTCTATACAGAGGGATCACAATCTCCCTCTTTCTGCTCGTTATACCTCTAGCTATGCAGCCAAGCATACGATTTGCTTTCCCTACCGCCTGGCTGCATTGGTTACTCATTTTGAGGCTGTCAGAGATGACTACCCCAAATCCTTCTCTTCTGGAGGTCTTTGTTAGCACAGAACTGCCAATACGATACTCAGATAGAGGATTTCTTCTCCCCAAGTGCATTATTTTACATTTGGAAACATTGAACTGAAGTTTCCATTGTTTTGACCACTTATCTAATAAAGATAAATCATTTCCATATTATCGAACCTCCTGGAACATCAACCCTATTACACACTTTTGTGTCATCAGCAAACAAGCAAACCTTCCCTACCAAGCCGTCCCTTATGTCACTTACAAAATGTTAAACAGAACAGGGCCAGAACAGATCCTTGTGGCCCCCATTGTAACCAGCCTCTACTCAGAATACACTCCATTAACAACAACCCTCTGATATCTGTCCTTCAGCCAACTGCAGATCCACTGAACTATCCAGGGGTTAAGTCCATTCTTGATAACTTCTCTATCAGCTCTTTATGGGGACCATATCAAAGCTTTACTAAAAATCCAGGTAGGCGTATCCACAACACCACCTTCATCAGCATTTAGTTACATAGTCAAAATCATGAGATTAGTCTGACATGATCGGCCCTCAGTAAGCCATGCTGGTTTGGTCCATCAAGTTGTTTGTTGTTCGATGTCAATTATCTTCTTTTTAGTAGAGTCTATCATTTTTACCACTACAGATGTCAACTTGACTGGCCTTAGTTCTAGCTTCTTCTCTAGTACCCTTCTTAAATGGGTACACATTAGTATTCTCCAATCATCAGGAACATCTCCTGTAAGAAGGGACTGTTATACAGATCAGTCAGGGGGCAACAATCACAGATCGGAGTTCTTTAGAACTCTGGGGTGGATGCCATCAGACCATTGCCTTTATTTAACTTTAGCCAGACAAGTTCCTGTAACATCGGCTTGAAAACACTGGGGCTGAAACTACCAATAGAGGCAATGCTATGTCCAGCCATGTTCTGATTATGAGTCGCCATTGAAAAAACTGAGAAGAAGTAGTTCAATGGTCAGCGACCTCTATTCCCATCATATACAGATATTTTCCATTGCTAAGTTTTGTATGCCGCAGTTTTTCTTCTTCCTGTCACTAATATATTGGAAGAAGGTTTATTTCCCTCCTTAACAGATTGGCCATTTTTTCCTGCTTTGAGCTTTAGCAGCATTAATAATCTGTTTTGTCTTCTTCTGTATAATTTATAAATCTCTGTCCGCTACACTTCCAGACTCTTATACCTCTTTATAGCGAGTTTTATGTTTATAGCTTACTCTCTAGTAAACCATAGTGGATTTCTCTTTCTTTTCTTTTTGCTAATATGTCTAACATATAGTCTAGTTGCCTTTAAGAGGACTTCTTTAATGCCCTTCCACTGAGCACTCGGTCCTGCTGTTTTATCCACCTTTAATTCTTTCTTTACATATTCCCATACCTCAAACTTGGTCTTCGTAAAATCCAATACTTTGGTTGCAGAATGGAATTTCATATACACCATATGAAAACTGTAACTCTCGCTGGTGAGGATTACAGTTTTCAAACTGCAATTCTTATTCTGGCCACTAGATGGCAGGCCAGGATAAGAAATGAGCAATTCTTGGATTTATCTCCATCTAGTAAATCCCTGATTGCTCATAAAGAAAAAAAAAAACAATATATTAGCCTCATATTTGAGCTTTAAATAATCAATAAAATTTTAAAAATGTTAAAAAATATATAAAAAATAAAAAATATATAAAAGTTCAAATCACCCCCCTTTCCCTATAATTAAAAAATAAATATTTAAATAACAATAAATATAGATATCATGGGTATCACCGTGACCGAAAACGCCCATACTTTTAAAATATTAAAAAAAATTCCAATACGGCAAATTGTGTGGCGGAAAAAAGCGTCCAAATGGCAATTCGCTGTTTTCTAAAAAAAATTAAATAAAAAGTGATCAAAAAGTCATACACACCCCAGAATGTATCAATAAAAACTTCAGATCGCCCCGCAAAAAATTAGCCCCCCATACAGCTCCGTACACATAAATACCAAAAAGTTATAGGGGTCAAGATATGACAAAAAAAACAAAGGCAACTTTATAATTATTTTATCACTATCAAAACGCTGGAAAAACTATACATATTAGGTATCGCCGGATTCGTACTGACCAGTAGAATGAAAGTAACTGGTCAGTTTTAATGAACATCGAACGTTGTAAATAAGAAACTGTAGCGGAATAGCGTTTTTTTTTTGCAATTTCACCTGATTTGCAATTTCACCCCACTACACCATATGCAATATTAAATGGTGGCGTTGGAAAGTACAACTTGTTCCGCAAAAAACAAGCCCTCATACAGCTATGTGAACAGAAAAATAAAACAGTTATGGCTGTTTGAAGGCAGGGAGCGCAAAACGAAAACGCAAAACCGAAAAAACCTCCGGTACTGAAAGGGTTAACACTCACAAGATACACAGAAAATACCTCATTCGAAGGACCCGTACCCTCTCCCCTCACAACTTGAGAGTAAGAGCAGTCTTCAAAGGGCATTTTTTAAACACAACCCTTTTCCCCACAAACATTGCAGACAGGCAAATTCGTACAGGATGCGAACAAATGGCCTGTTTTGCCCATACACTCTGCATTTCCGACAATACAAAGGTCCACCTGAGAAAAACAGAATTTTGATTCCAAAACCATGGTGTACATACTGCCTTGAGGATCTTGTAGGCATAAAATATCCTCCCTTCGAACGTGCAGGGTCTTGAAAAAAACTTCATGAACCAAATATTCCAACGTGAACTTGTTCCTCTTTTCTTCTTCCACGTATATTGCAAAACCATTAATGACCCAGAATTCACCGGTCCCAACATGGCAGATCTTGACTCCCATAATTCGATCGCATCCAGTACCTCAAGTCTACCCCCAAAAGCAGCATGCAGCTTAAGCCACTAAGGGCGATGCTGCAAGGCCAAGGGCATGACCTAGGATCCTTTCGACAAGAATGATCTTGCTAAAAGGCCGAGAAGCAAAACAGAATTAAAATTGTTTTTCGTCCTACTGTACATGCTAGACACATCTCTTTACAGTTGTAAAGTGAGCAAAACTCGAGAAAAATTACAAGCCCATGATGGAACTCATGTGGATTGGGTCGAAATGTTTTTCCATTAACTGATCCAGTAGAAGACAAATACAAACTTACCTGACAAGTGAGCTCGATTTTGGAGAATTTGTGTGTAACAGACAGGTATTGGGAATGGCACGACTCTCTGTTCAATATGAATAGTACATGTGTGGAGTATTGTAGGCCAGGGAATGCCCCTCTGGGTTTCTGGAAAGACATTTAAATTAAGTTTTCTTAGCCTATCTGATGGCAGCAGATGTAAGATGTGCTAATTGTCATATATTTTTCTCGGAAACCCAGAGGAAAGTTGCCTAGCCTACAACAGAGGCGTAACTACCATAGTGGCAGACCATGTGACTGCTATGGGGTCCTGGGCAAGAGGGGGCCCAGTCTTAGGTAGGATTATCTCCTCTTCTACTGGAGGTGAAAACTTGGTCAGGACTCTACCCTCGAAAGGAACAACTTTTAGCAAATGAAGCAGTGGAAATATGGTCCAAGGGTCATTGAAAGGGGTTTAGGTGGAAACCCTTCTGTCCTGTGTGAGGGGCCTGATTTTATCCTTGCTATGGGGCCTTTACTTCTCTATGTACACCACTGCTGGTCAGCATAGCATAGAAATAGTACCCACCCAGAGTTCCCCTCAATGCATCTCAACCAGAAAAGCTGAAAATATCTAGTTCTTCTCCAACTTTGGTTTGGGTAGAATCGAATAATAAATAACTGCCTCCAAATTCTTTAGCGGCTTACGGTATGTAGATAGCACTGAACGGAAAGAAAACCCTAATGCTTTTTAATACCCTCCCTTATACCTGTTCTTAATTACCTCCATGTGCGCTCCCACCAAAAGTACATCTCTGGCGATACGTTCCACTGTGGGACGCATCTCCTACCAAGTCCAACCACTAAACTTATTCTCCCATAGTATAGGACAAGTGGAACGCAAGCCTTTCCATTCTACGTCCGCCATTGGGATAAAGCCTCAATTGGCAATATTTTTTTCCGATGGTGGATGTAGAATGGAAAGGCTTGTGTTCCACTTTCGAGCACACACGGAGATATTTACCGTAAGAACACATGTCAGGGAGGGTATTTAAAAGCATGAGACACAGTACACAGTTGTTCATCTCCCTTATTTGAGGAGGCCACTGAATATATCTGTATCAGCATTGTCTGTCTTAGCCTTAGTCTGGGGTTTTAGTTGGTATCATTAAGAGTTATATTTTAATAGGGTTATTTTCTTTCAGTTCATAAGAATTGGATAATTTCTGAACTGAATTTCTGTTAAAATTTGGTGAACCTGAAACAAACCAAACTTTAAAAGCTTCACTCATCTTTAATGAGCACTGTGTAAAGTTTAGTTTCTCCTGTGGTGGTTCTGGAGGGAAACTGAACATTTAGAATTATTGCTGATCACTGGGGGTCTTAGCAGGAGGATCCAACATGGTGTCTCAAGTATAAGGAGATGACTAATAGTTTGTCCCCTTCAAAACTGAAACTAGCACCATGAAGTAATACGCCCCTCAGTATAAATGCTAATATAACTTTGTGAAGGGTTTGTCTTATAATGAGAATGTATTTTTTTATGACCTAAGAGGGCACTCTTGTTCTTTGAGCCAGAGTGTGGCTCTGCTCTTTTGGAGCTGGACAAGCCACACACTTCATGGTCAGTCATTCATTTGAAATATATGGTAGATTTTCCCTGCAGAGGCCATATCGTCCCCTGACATTAATCCCTAATCACTAGGACTTCCAGGAGCTGATCACCAGATCAAATCTAAAAAAAAAGTTATCTGTAAAAAGTCTGAACTGAGTTTCTTTTTGTTCCCCAGCCGATGGTCGTTGAACTTCCTGATCGCACTATAGGTTTTGTCACAGTTTCACACACACATAAAATGAGTTTCTCCATCCACATGACGAGTGGACAGCCTGCGTTCACAGCGGAACTGCCATTCAGCACTCAGGACACTATTGAGGTAAGGAGGACAATCTGATGGTGTCAAGGACTGCATTGCTTTGTTAGTATCTTGCTTTGTGTAACCCCCTAACAATATTGTCCACGCTCTGCCCTGACTTTGGGAAAATGCCCTAACAGTTGATCCTGAGAAGAACTTGGGCAGAAGGGTGAGATGGGCTTTCAGGGGAAGGCTGCTTTAAGCATTCATATCTGGGGCTGTGTAGCAGCTGGAACTATGGGCCTGGTCTTGTTTGAAGGAGTGATAGCAGCTGAAAGTGAAAGGTTACATCTTCGTTCACTCTTGACCCAGCTTCTAAAGGGTATATCTCCCGATGTTGAGGAGCTAATGCTCCTATCCTCCTACAAAAGCTCCAAAGAACTCAAAAACAGTTTGTTTGCTTTAAAACAAGAGCCTGAGATATGAAGGGTTAAAGCAATCCACCTTCCCCTTAGGCTTCATTCACGCGACCGTATGTGTCTTGCAGTCTGCAAATTGCGGATGTGCAAAAAAAAAAACAACTGATGACGTTCCGTATGTCATCCGTGTTTCTAGTTTTTTTTGCAGATCCATTGTAACAATGCCTATCCTTGTCAGCAAAACGGACAAGAATAGGACATGTTATATCTTTTTTGTGGAACGGAGATATGGACATACGGAATCGGAATGCACACAGAGTACCTACCGTTTTTTTTTTTGCGGACCCATTGAAATGAATGGTTCTGAATGCGTTGTAAGGCACGTGCATCGACCTCGTGCACGCGGTCGCTTGCCCTCTCAGGCTGCGGGTGTTGGTGAAGGGGCACGGGCAAATCTCAGTGCAATATCCTTGCGCCCACAGTCCTACTGCAGTGAACAAGGTCCGGCACAGGAAGTGGTCATGCGCCAGCTCTGTGAGACCTCTGGTGATGTCACTTCCGCCAGGCGTTCACAGGAAGTATGTCAGGCACCACGCCCTGCCCTTGAGAACTCTGGTGAGGTCACTTCCGCCAGGCGTTCACAGGAAGTGTGTCAGTAACCACGCCTCCGCCAATTAGCTCACTACTATTTAAACCCTGAGCTTCTGCTGGGCAGGGCCGGTGCCTTGTTGTTCATGTGCGACTGCTATACGGTCCGGTCCATTTGACACTGAATGTTCTGAGTGTTTGTGTGCTTCCTTGCACTGGTGCGTGGTTTCACATGCCTGCTTTTCTGTCTGTCTTTGTGTGTGTGTATCACTCAGACTGTTTGTAAGCCACGCTTGCGGCCGTGCCGTAGCCCCCTCCTGGAGCACGGGTACACGGTGGGCGTCGCTCGTCTGGAGGTCTGTGAAGCCAAAGCTCTGGCTCCAGTCTCAAGCGCTTTCTGCGCAGTACGTGTTTGTGTAGTGTTTACCTTACTTTTCGTTATCTAGCCTCCTATATCATTTCGCCCTTTGAGAGCGATCGTCATTGTCCGGCTGCCCAGAGTTTGGGTCCAGTGATCCCCAGTGACTCTGCCAAGTGGCATAGTCACTTATTTATTTTATTTGTGCCTCAGTGGTCTAACATGCGTTCCACAAAAAAAAGGAAAGGAAACGGAAACAAAATACGTTCGTGTGAATGAAGCCTTAAGCTGGCTGTGATCTCATCCTGCCTGAAGGAGAAGAAGCCATGGGGGAGCTGACTGCCTGCAGAAGAGAAAAACATCCTTCCTCATGACCGAGACAAATCCAGCATATTAGCATTTACATACAGTAGTTAAGTCTTAGAAAACATAAAAATGTTGTAGGTCTTGAAAAGCAGTGACACAAAACCAGGTTATTTTGTACAAAGAAGTGTTTTTCTATTATACAAGTACTTTTAGGGTACGACCACATTGCATGATCAAGATGCAACCATGCTGTGGTAAGGAACTCAAGTCAATGGGAAAGTAGGTGTGTGAGACAGATCTGACACTTTCCAAGTTGCGGTGATGGCACCTGTGGTACTTGTGGTCGACCTCGCATGAAACATGCCCAACCACTTGCAGCTGCTGACCGCATAAACCCGAAAGTGGGTCCCATAAAACTCAAACGCAAAAGTTAAGGTCTCATATAGCTAAGTTAGGATCGTTGGAATACAGAGGTGGAAAAAATGTTACTTATCCTTAAGGTTAAAATTAGTTAGGTATCTAAGGGGTTAAAATAATGTTCAGTCACCGGAGTTGTGCACTGACTATATTTACTTCAGACATAAATTCAAAGTCCACAATATAAAAGTGGCGTTTTCAGAAAGATTTTCCAAGGTGTCGGAGCCCCTGCCGACCTGACCTATCCTGAAGATGGTATCCAAAACACGGTTAACGGCAGCATCTCCACAAAAAAAGTCTTTATTCTTCAGAAGTGCACTTTATTGGCACATTTTGCACATGTTTACTATGGATTTCTGAAGAATAAAGCCTTTTTTGTGGAGATGCTGCCGTTAACTATTTTTTGGATACTATACTGGTGACCTAGATGGATCAGTGGTCTAGGACAGGCTGTTGCATTCCACAACTGGTCTGAGAAGGTATTCGGTGCTGCTTTCAATCATTGTTTTATGCTATCCTGAAGATGGGTCATCAATAGTAAAAGCCCGGACCGTTATGAGCGTTACCTCCATCTAATGTTAGTCAGCGGTTATGCTTCTCTTGCTTTGTTGTATCATCCAAGGTCCATAACATTTTCTTCAACACGAGAGAAGACAAATGTTGATTCCCCTGTATGATTACATGTCTATGTGGGTAACTTCCCTAAAAGGGTCTTCTGAGACTTTAACACT
Organism: Rhinella marina; assembly: GCA_900303285.1. NCBI lineage: Eukaryota > Metazoa > Chordata > Amphibia > Anura > Bufonidae > Rhinella > Rhinella marina. The sequence goes on along the minus strand of ONZH01014811.1, from coordinate 12,107 downwards.
GATGACCTAGCCTCAGGATAGGTCATCAGTATCTGATCCTGGGGGTCAGACACCCACAACCCTCACTGATCAGCTATTTGAGGAAGCTCACAGTAGCGCCACAGCCTTTTCCAGCTTTTCCTAGGTCATGTGATGACACATCCATTGGTCATATGGTCTACGTACGGCTTGAAAAAGGCTCAACTGAGCCGAAACGTCGCTATGCTGTTATTGCAATATGAATAAATACCCAGTTTGATGCAACCTTTTTGGAGTGCTGCAGATTTTCTACATGGATGTTTGTGCAGGACCTTGAAGCCAGGACCTGAGTTACTGCTTGACCCCTATACTCCCTATCGAGGATTCTTCATATAAATGGAAATATTTAACCTTTCTATAAGGTAGAGCTGTGCTCCTTCTACCCTATATGTGAATATTCTACGTATAGCTCAGCCCCGTTTAAGTGAATGGGGCTGAGTTGTAATACCAAGGACAGCCACTGTACAATTTACGGCACTGTGCTTGTTGAGCATGGAGCAAGCTACGGCTGTCATAGGAGCGCCAGTGCCTTCCCAAACAGCTGATTGTGGGGGTCCTGGGTGTCGACCCCTATCCAAAAGGTTCGTCATCAGTATTAAAATTTTGGAAAACCCTTTTCAGTTTTCTGATTCTACCACTGACTCTAATTCCCTGACTTTTCCTCAGATTATCAGTGTAAAAAGGTTGTGTCCTGTGGCCAAAATAACTAAGGAGGAAGGCTTTTTTTCTAAAGCCATCATCGAATTTCCAAATGACATGGAGGCTACACTGAAAGCTGTTATCTTGGCTGCATTGCTGTACATGGTGAGTTATTAATTAAGGATGAGCGAATTGACTATAGGTTCAGAATTTGTCCTGCATTTTCAAAATAAATTAATAAATACATTAATTAAAAAAAAATACTCTTTTGGTGCTCCTTATCATTAGGGAGACCGAAAAATGTATGATGAGTATTGTATGTCACCACTCTTTGCTTCTAGGAAGAATATATGCAAATGTACATTGTACATTTGATTGAAATAGTATAAGATAAGGTTATTGTTCTTTTCTTTTTTTTCTCAAGAAAAGATCTTTTAAATGCATTTACCAGAAATAGCATATCTGTCAAAATGAAGAGAGGGGATAGTCTGTTTAATGACACTGACACTCGGGGTACAGGATAATGACACTGACACTCGGGGTACAGGATAATGACACTCGGGGTACAGGATACTGACACTTGGGGTACAGGATAATGACACTCGGGGTACAGGATAATGACACTAACACTTGGGGTACAGGATAATGACACTCGGGGTACAGGATAATGACACTAACACTTGGGGTACAGGATAATGACACTCGGGGTACAGGATAATGACACTTGGGGTACAGGATACTGACACTTGGGGTACAGGATAATGACACTAACACTTGGGGTACAGGATACTGACACTTGGGGTACAGGATAATGACACTGACACTTGGGGTACAGGATGATGACACTCGGGGTACAGGATAATGACACTCAGGGTACAGGATAATGACACTGACACTCGGGTACAGGATAATGACACTGACACTTGGGGTACAGGATAATGACACTGACACTTGGGGTACAGGATAATGACACTTGGGGTACAGGATAATGACACTGACACTCAGGGTACAGGATAATGACACTGACACTCAGGGTACAGGATAATGACACTGACACTCGGGGTACAGGATAATGACACTTGGGGTACAGGATAATGACACTCAGGGTACAGGATAATGACACTGACACTCAGGGTACAGGATAATGACACTGACACTCAGGGTACAGGATAATGACACTGACACTTGGGGTACAGGATAATGACACTAGGGGTACAGGATGAAGAATCATGTTAAAATTACCAATTTCAATATAACTGTAGAAGATGTGATGTTGCTTTTTTATGTTCTTGTGTCAATATTATATTATGTTTTCTTTTTTGAACAGATATATCTATTGAATATTCATTACAGCAGTTCTATAACTGGATGGTGTAGTGTGGGTAACTTGCCCTTCCACGATGTTGCTGAGTCTGGTGATCTTGGAGGATGAGACTGTGGAGGGGGTGATGCTGGTGGAGACTAATTGTAGTTTTTTTTAATTTCTTACTATCCTCTCAACGTCATTATCAGTCACTTTTACCATGTTTTGTCTTCAGTACATGTATAAGAAGCTCTGAACCCCATCAGCCATGTCACCATCTCTCATTGTTCTCCAGCTTAGACCTTATTCTGATTTCCTATTTCTTTTTGACTGCACAGACCATTATCTCCATCATCTTCAAATCTATAATAAAGCATCCATTTTTCACACAATAATGATGTCTGCCCATCATGTTAATATCTGTACCAAAGCTTCGAGATTCTTGACCTTTAAAATGCCCAAAGTTCTTTATTTTTTTTTCATGACTTCAGACATGAGGGTCACCTTCTTACACACGGTATGTAGTGAGATATTACCTGGTAGGACTACAAAAGTCGAACCTTTGTGACAGAGTGAAGGGTCTGTCAGTAGATGGGAGGTAGTTTCCTCCCAGTATATGCTGCAGACACTTATTGGTGAGATGAGGTCAAGCACTGGGCTGGATTTCGCTTGCCGATCCAGGCTTTTGCAGTTGTCCAACTCTCATAAGAAGTAGCAGAGTGTGATATAGCGGTCGGTGTTAAGCTGTGTTGGGCTACTGAGGAACTCCACGGGGGCTCTAAGGAAGGGGGTAATAAAACCCAGAAAATCCCTGCCCCATACCTGTCGGCTAGAGCTGAGAATGACCGCTCGTGATGTGCCCTATAGGGATCTAGACCCCATAATCTGCTGGCATTGTCATGAGCCTGGCCATGTAAGGGTCGACTGTGCCCACCTGGTTGAGCCTATGGACACAAACTTTGGGCACTGTATGCCAGAAAGGTGTGTGCATCAGAAACTCCAGAGACTCTCGATAACAAACATTTGTGTCAGGTGGAGGTAGGAGTCACTTCAGCAGTGGCTCTGCTGGACTCAGGGAGTCTGGTGACCCTTGTGAAGACTACTCTGGTGCAACCCACTGAGTTTACTGGTCGGAAAGTCGGTGTATTCAGTTTACATGGAGATTTAAAAGACTAGCCCACCGCTCTGGTGTCTCTAAACACGTGTTTCGGCAGGCGGATCCATGAGGTGGCAGTGGCCACGAGCCTGCACCATGAGTTGATAATAGGAAGAGACTTTTCGTTGTTCCCAGGCCTATGGCCAGCCGTTATACCTACTGATTCCCAAGGGATAGGGAAAGCTTCAGTGTAGAGGCCTTGCTCCATCGGGGTGCTAGAACATAGGGAACCCAAGGCAGAGGGGCCAGTGGTAGGGGTGACAGCCACTCCGGTGGAGGAGGGGGAGACAACCTCACTGAATGGAATAGGTATGGAGAATATGAAGGCAGCTCAGCAACCCATGAGGTGGGTCTATAATCAAGCACCTTGGGTCCGGAACTTTTGCCCGAGAGATCGGGTCTTTGGTTTGGTGTCGCCCATGAACAGTAAATGCCATGCTAGGTGGCAGGGGCCCTATGAGATATTGGAGAAAGCAGGTAGCGTAATTTACAAGGTACACCTGCCAGGTCGGCGGAAGCTGGAGCAGGTCTACCGTGTCAACTTACTAAAGCCTTGGAAAGATAGGGAGACTTGTGTTGAGAACAACCCGCAGTCTGTATGTCTAGGGGAAGAGATTACAGCACCTCTGTCTGTTGCAGGGGAAGCCGCTGCCATGGTAAGTGTTGCTGACAGCCTTTTCTTTAAGCAGGCTCAGGGGCCAGGAAGTTTCTTAGTCGGGACACAGATGTGTTCTTGGACCTCCCTGGACGTACTTCCATAATCCGACATGGTATCGTCACAGAGCCCCAGGCGAAAGTCCAGTTAAAGCCATACTGGGGGCCCGTGGCTCAGCGACAAGCCATAGCAGAGGAAGCATGATACTTAGGGTGTGGCATTGGATTGAATAAAACACTGCACTTAAGAACTGTTTTTGAGCCTCTGATCTGCGTCCGCTCACCCTGCCTACCAGAGTGAACCACCACACCTTGTACAAAAAAGATCTATCCAACTCATAAGATGAGATGTAATATGAGTTGAGGGATTGCTTTTTACCCTACGTCTTAGAGGAATATTTTTATTGTTGTAAAATCAGCAATGCCTGAGGGAAGTTTCAAGCAGAAGATTCAGCTCATAGGGACTCTGGTGAACTGGAATTTTTTATCCATTTATTGGAGTCCTGCAGTGTAGATACTGAAGAAGACAAAAACAAAGTATCCTCAAGTTCAGAGATTACTTCTGTCTTTTAGAGGGGGTGATTAGTACCTTCAGTTAACCACCTACGGTATATGCAGATGAGATATATACTGGGAATAGCCTACACATAGGAGAATTTTAGTACACAAACGTACACAAAATTGTCCATAGAGTTAGACCATGCCGTTCCTATGGAGCCATGCAAGAAAAAGTATACAGCCTTAGCTGTTCTCACGCTAGGGCAAAAACCTGTGCAGGACCTCCTTTCCTACGTTGTTAGCATACAAGTGGTAAGAGGAACATGTCCAGAAAACTATAGGAAGAGGCATGGATGGGAAAAAACAAAAACCTGGCCCACTGGTTCTGGACGGCCTATGCTGCACCACAATAGCTGGCCTAGTTTGGTTTTTGAGACCATTGGTACACACAACATCACTAGTATGAGCAGTGGTGAAGGCCCCTTTATATAAATAGATTTAGCAGATGTTTCCTACCCGACAATCTCCTGCTCGTCAATGGAGGAGACATGCAGTGATCTCCTCCACAGTATGGGAAGAAGTGATCACTAATGCCTTCACTCATCCTCATACAGAATGGTAGTTTTCCATCAGTAGAGAGTATTTAGATGGCACAATCTGCCTCCAACAAACAATAATTTAGGTGTCTGCACAAACAATCTTATTACCTGATGAACAAGCATTTTTCTCGGTCATCGGGTAATCGGCAGCATCTTTTGACCGAACATTCCTACAAACTGTTGTTAGCGATTATCAGGCCGATGCTCGACCAGTGTAAAGGGACCTTAAGTAATGTATGTATCTCCAAGGTCTCTGTGTCTAGTTGCACATCTTCATTTTGACCAAAGCTTCTCTCATAATGGTTGATATTGAGATATCTAATCAATAAAGACATGTGGATCCACATGAAGCTTCATGTGTTAAGTTGCCGTCTGTAGGATAATGGCCAAAGCAGCTGAAACATCATCTTTAAGCTCGTATGCGTGTCCATGAACCCAGGGCCAATTCTAGGTTTTCTGCTGCCTGAGGCAAAATTGAAATGGGGCCCTACCCATCCCTATTGCTAAAGATATATTTGTATGAACATTACATTTACTACCAAACATACAGGAGGATACAGCACTACATACCTACGTATTACATCCAGTGATGTGTCCTCTGATGTAGACGTTCTCTTTCCTCATCTTCTCCTTTCAGACCAGACCGCCATGATGATTTCTTTCAGCCATGTCTCGTCTTTGCAGAGTTTGCTCAGACATATTACATTTTTCAATTTCCAATCATTCTCTTCCTCCAGGTGCCCCAACAGTGTCATCCTGCTACTACCCCCAATACCGTGTCCACTGCGCTAGACTGCAGAAATAGAGGTACTATACAGATATTCTCCCAAATAGTAATAACGCCCCCCAAAGTCCCAACAATTGTAATAGTTCTCTCCTAGCGTGCCCCTATTAGTAATAATACCTTCCATATTGTTCCCAATAATAATGCCCTTAGTAGTAATAATGCCAGCACAAAGGCTCCAGTATATATAATGCCCCCCTGTAGTACCCCCTGTATTATAAACCCCCCTCTAGTACCACTTGTAACCCCCTGTAAGGTTAGTATATATAAGGTTCACAAATACGTCACAGAAGAAAACAGAACTGGATCGCACATCCCCATAATATGCTTTTGATCTATAAGTGCTTCTCAGCGCAATTTTTAATACACTACCCCCTGCACTGCATGCTATACTGTTGAGGGGAACTCAATGGGTTCGTTCGCAGGAGATCAGATCGGCTGTCCAAATTAACAGACGTGTGTGTGCACGCAATAACTCGAGATGGACACATCACTCAGGAATACGGTCTTATCAGCACAATTGGAGGATGGGTCTCTCTAACCCACTTCATACCCTTACAATACACTCCACCCCTGGTTCTTACACATTCATTCATTTTTACCATCCAATAACAGAACCTATTCTATATGTATATCCTAATCATTTGACAGAAAACTACAGGACCATTGAATTTCTAAAAAATAACAAAAATAAAAAAACTGTGTGTTGGACTAACAAGAGGTGTCTCACTGAGGTCTTCTTCACTTCTGATCTTCTTGGATAAAAAAGTCTCTGGTATAAAGTCAAATGTCCATTTCTTGATGTTTGTTATTATAAAGTTCAGTCTATGACCCCTCCTCATATATGTGAAGGGGTTTGCAGGTGTAGATGTCAGTGCAGATCTTAGAGCCTCTTATCAGTGGGTGATAGACAGTCCATTACCTTGTCTGTGAGAGGAGCTTTGACCCAAGGACCTCCCCCCCTCACTGGTCTGCAGATCATTGCATCAGCATAGCAGACCAGTGGTTGAAGCCTTTCCTTGCTGGGTGACAGTCAGGTCACTGAAAACTGTCTCTTACCACACCTTGACTTGACGTAGCAGCCCCTGGACTTTCCTGAGGTTGCCAGTCCTGGCTCTTTTTAGCTGCACACAGGAAAGATGTACTGGAACAGTTCCACACAATCAAGAAAATGTCAATTCAAAAACTCAGTTCATATTAGAAAAAGCCGTTGATGAGGTGGTTTCCTCTCCATCCTCGCATCATTGATCAAATAAACAAATGTCCTTAGAACTTTTGTCAGTCCAACACTGTATGTAAATAACACTTACCAATGGTACCACAGCGGTCCTCTGCCAAAGAAAATAAACTTTTATAAAACTCTAAACTTGATCTTATTTAAAGTACACACAGTACTGCACATTAAACAATAGCAATGCATGGATATTAGTTTTTACAGTGTAAAACCTTTTAAACCAAATGAAACACAACCCCATCAATATCAGTTTATTCATAACCACCCTTCTTGAGATACCCAATGCTGTTTGGTGTTAACTTAATGTGTTGTTTTTGTGTATTCTGCACATTTTATAGAAGTACCCAGCTTTCCTGGATGTGTAAATGAATGGACTGTTTTTTCCATTGAATCAACACAGGACTTGTCTTTCATGGGGGAAGAGGGGTTGGGCACAAAGGATGTCTTTGTGTCTGGGACATCCACCTGTCCTCCCCCCCTAAATAATTTAAGTCCACCTCTTCCGGTCGGACTGTGTGATCCTCCCTCTTTCTATTAGTTTGGTCTCAACTGTCCATGAGGACAGATCTCTGATGTTATGAGTACAGTTAACATATAACATGTAACCACAAACATTGAAACAAACAGATCTGACAATACAGGCATGAACACATAAAGGGCCCATTGGACATGTTTCATTGAATTCAATAAGAAAAAATGTAGAGCTGAATCAAAATATTTGGTACAAAAAAATATCCCAAGAAAGAAAATAAAATAATAAAATAAAAATCCCCAATGCGCATTATACTCCATACACATTCACATTTTCATTTATTCATTTCCTACATATCCACACACAGTTCACACACAGCTCTGCTGAGCATCCATCAGTCTCCACACCTTCAAACACATTCAACACAACTACAACTTCAAGCTGCATGCATTCACATTCCACTAAATGAGTCGACTCCCATCCACACAGCTTTCCGGAATACAGATACACTCACAGAAAACCATCCTGTTGGGGAGGGAGGGTAACAAAGAAACATACATTAAGTGAATCAATTGCTGGCAAGTAATACCATTGTCTTCGTTTGTTCACTACTACAACACATTGTTATTGGAAAGACACACAAGCACACCACAGTGGGCACATAAACTATTGTCTTGGCTCTTGCACATTTATAAGCTGCTAGGAAGAAAAAAAAAATAAAAGTTATTAATTGATCTTTACTCTTCTGTGTCAGATATATAACCAATCTGCAGCAACAACAAAGGACCATTTCTATACCTTAAGTCACTTACAAATTCTTGCCTCCTCCTCACACCCCCTCCCTTTTCCATAGTCACTCTTGCTCTTATCTAAGGAATGTTTGTTGAGCAGACTGGTCTAAGGCTGGGGGGGATGTAATCAGCCCACCACAGCCATCAGCCCCCCTTTCCTGACTCTTATCTCTCAAGGATTCATCCAGCTTTCCTGAAACTTCAACAAACAGCAGACTAGTTGGGGGATAGGACTTATACAATATCACCATCTATTTGGCTATGGGTATTGTTCAAGGTTCAACCTTCTTCAAACCTTCTTCAAACCGTTTCAACCTTTCACATCAACCAAACAATACTTTATTACCAACATATCTTCTTAGTGCTGGCCATATTGGCCCACACTAGGTTACAATGCTTATTCTTTCATTACTGTTCTAACCTCTAATGTTATGGTCACAGGTCTTTCCTATTTGAACACACACATAGCATTAGGTTCAACAAAACTTAAACAGTTTATTTCTAAACACAAGTGCCTTTCTGATGGTAGACACTTGGGCTCTTTTATCTCTTGAAACAACTCCTTTGCATTTTTCACATCTTTTTCCTTTTCTTTGTACTACCAGACTGACAGCACTAGAAGCTCCAACACGAAGGTTGAGCTCCTTTTTAAACAAAAACATGACGCCTTATCAATATGGCCACCTATTGATCTGAGCCCCTTATCTTCAACAACGAAGAGAGGAGGGAAGCTATAAATCATAGGTTCCCGATTGCAATCGCATTTTCAACCTCGCCGTCTTGTGGAGGAGATTCGCTCAACGGGCGTGATAAGCACCGCTCAGCGCGTCCTTCCGTGACTACTCCGTCACTCACTACACTGTCCCTACCACTTACTTATTCAAGGTAACTCTCGGGCTCCTCCCTATTGAGGTTACCACAGAGCTGTCAGTCTGGGTCCCTATGCAACCAATCTGAGTCCTCTTAGTGACCTTCTACATACTTATTTAAGTTCGGACCCTCAGCGGAGACCACCCTTCAGTCCGGTCACTTTGGACTCACCCACAGTACCCGTAAGTCTAGTCTCCTCTGTCCCATGTCCCTTGAATCACAGGCAAATTATCACATACAATGTATATGAAAAACTTACCGTGATCGTGGAGGTTGATCAAGCCTCAATTTCGGGAGACGGGAATTTCGGAGATGTCGACTACCTTCGGATATCAGGGTATGGGTGCTCCTTTTTGAGGACCTCACCTAGAGCACCAAGCTGTTGAGGGGAACTCAATGGGTTCGTTCGCAGGAGATCAGATCGGCTGTCCAAATTAACAGACGTGTGTGTGCACGCAATAACTGGAGATGGACACAAATGTCAGTTTGGAGTCATTCTTCGCGTTAGGGGCTCTCAGGTGGTCTCGCCCTGACTCAGTTTATTACCAAACTTATATACACAGGAAGAAAGGCGGGACATCCCCCAACAAGCCAGTAAGAGTTAAACACATATAGTCTTTGTTCTTCTTGACACACATCGTGGTCAGTCCAGCACAGGGTCTTGGGGGATGGTTGAATCTGTATCAGGAAGTGGACACCACCCTTGAACAGTTGAACAGCTGCATAGGTATTCACAGGACTAATGTTATTTTGTAAGGGAAAATAGCAATAGATACATGTGTATACAAATGGCATCATACTGTGAGGGGAAAATTCAGTATTTCAACTGATCTACCTTCACAATACAAGAGGCATTGGTGTGCGCTCTGATCAAAAGGCAATAAGCCCACTCACCGCGTCAAGGTTGCCTCCAGGAGTGGGACCTACTCTAAACTTTGGCACAGTACTGTGCAGCGGCAGCATGGCACTGCCCCAGCAAGCGGTGGGACCCAGGGGTCAAACAGCACCTTGCTATCTGACAAAGCCACCCATGGCACTGGGTCCCGCCAACTCACTCACGCAGTACTGCACCATCTGAACAGTTTGTCTAAAACAACATATCCCTATTCTACACAATTCTTCATCTTTCTAACCTTTCCAATCACTGTCCATCACACTAGAATAGAAGCTTGATTATGGCTGTACACTGCTCCTAGGATCATCACTGTAAGACCCATCCACCCTCATTCACAGTCCAGCACAGAATGGTGTTCTGCTCGTTCTGCTCGGGCACCTCCCTGACTGCTGCAGCACTGATTGGCTCATCCAGGCTGTATATTGAACTGTGAGCTAATAAGAGCAAGTCCCATCCCCCCTACATCCTCTCAGAGCCATGTGAACATCCTTCTTCCAATATTTATTTCATGGTCCAAACATATAAATAGAGACACACTTATGAAATTGGAAGAGGTAGTTGGTACGAACTGTGATCAAATTAAAGATGCCTACCTATGATGACAAGTGTAGTGTTGGTAATTCATCCAGTAATCATCCATGTCATGTTATATGCCATCTACCAGTAGGAGAATACATTTGAGTTAGAAGAACATGTTCTAAACCCTGGAGAGTGATGTGATTGATATCTGTCTCCAAAATCATGGATATAAATCTGGGTCCTTAAAGACAGCTGAACACCTTACTAATTCTAAAACAAGCTCAGGTTATCTAACAGCAAGGAACATCAGAAACAACCAGCGGCTGGTCCCAACCCATCTACTCCATTTAGAGATCAGAATGAGAACTTAGTTCACATTGTCAAACAACATCTACCGATATTACATAAGGATCCTCGCTAAAACTAGAATCACATCTGTGGCAGGTAAATCCGATGGTCTGGATGTTACACTCCCGATGAAGGGGACTTATTGTTCCTGACCCCCGAAACACATTGAGTGCCATGTTATATTGAATTAAAGGATTTATGACCAGAAGCTGGACCATCGGCTGCCGTCATTTATAACATTCCAGAAGCAAACCCGGCTGGAAGGTTCTGTCTGGAGGTGTCTTGAGTTTATCCGACAGACAACCTGAGTGTATTTTGTTATAATATTGAATCGTAGTCACCTACATCCTTCTTGATATATTTGTGGTTTTATCCACATTGGGAGACTTTTGACTTCTTTTAACAAGGTATTTTAGAATTACTGTTTATTTCCATTCACAAGTTTTATTATCACTTGGTCTGTTCACAACATGATCTATATTCCTGGTATTGGCGCCTTTTTGTGGGTCAAACTTTTCTAATGGCTGCCTTTTCATCCACAACACGTCTATTTCTTATTTGATATATAGGAGTACTACAGTATATTGACCACTTGTGCTGCCTACCACTGCCTTATATTTCTATATTGCTATAATCACTCTACTTCCAGCACCTTGGCACCCTTTCTAATCTCACTTTATATTTTGGGTAATCTCAGATTATATTGAGTAATCCCCCTTTTTTTATACTTTTTTCCTTTACTGTTCGCACCACATCGCACCACATATCGAGTTTCTGGCATAGATGCCGGCTTTCAGCTGGGCAAATAACACTGAAAAGTTTATTAATTTTTAATTTAATTTGTTACGTATTATTGTTGCATCTCTACCTGCTGGATTTGGCATCATATACCTCACCCAGGAGAACTCTTTATATTCTGTGCCATATGTGTGTATTTTTTATATAGATACCTTCATCAGATTTAGTTTTTTTGATTTTGGTAGAGATGAACGAATCTATTCACCGCTTTGCAGATTCGATACGAATCTACGCAATTTTCTACTCTGAAGTGAATCTGGATTTTTTCTGATTCACTCTGTTCGAATTTTAAATGTTCTTAAACCTTTGTACACATACGCTACGTATTTGTCCGATGAATTGTATGCTAATGCTACGTATAAGTTAATTTATACGCTGCTGCCTATGAATTCAGTTAATTAGCAAACTTTCACTGTAAGTTCGCTATTCGTGCGGAAATAGGCGGCAAAAAGCCCGGGAAGAAAGCAGTCACCTGACCTGCCGAGAAAGGCTTGCTCTGATTGGCCCATAGGCTCGGTAAACCAGCGAC
>ONZH01014810.1:0-47590 GCA_900303285.1 Rhinella marina | reverse complement strand
TGGAGCACTTCTGATTCAGGTAGAATCGATTCAATCCCGAATCGAAATCAGTCAACTGATTTGGCCGAATCGAACCTGAATCCAATTTTTAACTTCTCCCTTCCATTATTGGGTTCTTGGAGAACTGAGCCGACTTCTCTGTCGGCTACAGGCTCTACCGTAGGATGGGCTGCATCTCAATGGGGAAGGGGCAGCTGTTTTGGGGGAGAAGATGGCTAGAAGGCTGGAGGAGTGTTTAAGCTAGGGACTGGGGGGGAGGGTAACTACATTATAGATGGGGAAGATAGTGCAGATAGAGACCTGGGGCAAGGTAATAGAACTGGGGGAGGAATGGAAGGAGGAACTAGAACAGATCAGAAGGAAAGGTGTAGGGTAAGAAATATACATCAACCTCTTAATTGTATGTACACTAATGCCAGAAGCCTAGCTAATAAAACTGGTGAACTGGAATTAGTGATGTGTGAGGAGAACGATGACATAGTGGGAATAACTGAGACATGGCTGGATGATACCTATGACTGGGCAGTTAATGTACAGGGTTACAATCTTTTTAGAAAGGATTGTCAAAACCGGAGAGGGGGAGGGGTCTGCCTTTATGTAAAGTCCTGTCTAAAGCCCACACTGCGGGAAGATATAAGTGAGGGACATGAAGATGTGGAGTCACTGTGGGTAGAAATAAATGGAGCCAAAAACAATAATAAAATACTAATAGGGGTTTATTATAAACCACCCAATATATCAGAGACCACAGAAAATCTACTTCTAAACGAAATAGACGAGGCGGCAAATCATAATGAGGTTGTTATTATGGGGGACTTCAACTACCCAGATATAGACTGGGAAACTGAAACCTGTACATCTCATAAAGGAAACATAACCAAAGACAATTACCTTTCCCAACTGGTTCAGGACCTGACTAGAGGGACGGCCATACTGGACTTAGTATTAACCAATAGACCTGACAGAATAACAGATGTGCAGGTTGGGGGACACCTGGGAAACAGTGACCATAACATAATAACCTTCCAATTGTCATTCAAAAGAGTGTTTCTTCAGAGAGGAACAAAAATACCAAACTTCAAAAAAGCTAAAATTTAGCCAACTAAGAGAGGCCATAGGCCTAACTAACTGGGACAAAGTCCTCAAAAATAAAAATACAGCCACAAAATGGGAGATTTTTAAAAGCATCCTAATATCTAATTGTGAGAGGTACATACCTTATGGGAATAAAAGGTTAAGGAACAAGAAAAAACCAATGTGGATAAATAGAGCTGTAAAGAAAGCAATAAATGACAAAATAGAAAGCATTTAAATCACTAAAACAGGAGGAGAGCGAGGAAGCATCGAAAAACTATAAGGAAAAAAATAGAATATGTAAAAGACAATTAAAAGCAGCCAAACTAGAGACCGAGAGATTAATCGCCAAAGAGAGTAAAACTAACCCTAAAATGTTCTTCAATTATATAAATACTAAAAAGTATAAACCTGAAGGTGTCGGCCCCTTACAGAGTAATGAGGGGGGAGTTGCAGAGAGCGATGAGGAGAAAGCGAAGCTACTAAATAACTTTTTCTCCACTGTATTCACTGAGGAAAATAAACTGTCAGATGAAATGCAGAGTATAAAAGTAAATTTCCCTTTAAAAGTGTCCTCTCTGACCCAGGAAGAGGTACAGCAACGTCTTAAAAATATTAAAATAGACAAATCACCAGGACCGGATGGCATACACCCCCGTATCCTAAGAGAATTAAAGGGGTTATCCCACGAATAATGTAAAAAATGAAAATCAGACATCATATAGTACATGACAACCTCTTTATAACAAAGCTAGAACCAGCCCTGTACCTCACATGGATCCAGAGATCTCCACATTCATTGCTCTGCTAAATTTATATCAAGCTGACAGCTCAAGTGGAGTGTCTTTTGTGCTGCAGATAAGAGGGCGTGTCCATGCTCTACCTATCACAGCTCATGAGGCAGTTGAAAGATGAAACTGAGCATGTGCGGCCTTCTCAGTGAGCAGGTCAAAGAAATAAGAAATTAAGTGGCACGATACAGACACATTTTACTGAATAACTCAGTAGCTATACAGAATTTTTAATTACATGCAATTACAAAAGTATTTAGATCCATGTGCTGGTTTGAAAACTGTAAAATATTTTCCGTGGGACAACCCCTTTAAGTAATGTCATCGACAGACCCTTATTTCTGATATTTAAGGACTCTATACTGACGGGGAGTGTTCCACAGGATTGGCACATAGCAAATGTGGTGCCAATATTCAAAAAGGGTCCAAAAACAGAGCCCGGAAACTATAGGCCGGTAAGTTTAACTTCTGTTGTGGGTAAACTGTTTGAAGGGTTTTCTGAGAGATGCTATCTTGGAGTACCTCAATGAAAATAAGCAAATAACTCCATATCAGCATGGCTTCATGAGGGATCGGTCATGTCAAACCAATTTAATCAGTTTCTATGAGGAGGTAAGTTCTAGACTTGACCGCGGCGACTCAATGGATGTCGTATATTTGGACTTCTCCAAAGCGTTTGACACATGTACCACATAAAAGGTTAGTATACAAAATGAGAATGCTTGGCCTGGGAGAAAATGTCTGTATGTGGGTAAGTAACTGGCTCAGTGATAGAAAACAGAGGGTGGTTATTAACGGTACATACTCAGATTGGGTCACTGTCACTAGTGGGGTACCACAGGGGTCTGTATTGGGTCCTATTCTCTTCAATATATTTATTAATGATCTTGTAGAAGGCTTGCACAGTAAAATATCAATTTTTGCAGATGACACTAAACTGTGTAAAGTAATTAACACAGAAGGAGGACAGTGCACTGCTACAGATGGATCTGGATAGACTGGAGGCTTGGGCAGAAAAGTGGCAGATGAGGTTTAACACTGACAAATGTAAGGTTATGCATATGGGAAGGAATAATGCAAGTCACCAGTACATACTAAATGGTAAAGCATTGGGTAACTCTGACATGGAAAAGGACCTAGGAATTTTAGTGAACAGCAAACTAAGCTGCAGAAACCAGTGTCAGACAGCTGCTGCCAAGGCCAATAAGATAATGGGTTGCATCAAAAGGGCATAGATGCCCGTGATGAGAACATAGTCCTGCCACTTTACAAATCACTAGTCAGACCACACATGGAGTACTGTGTACAGTTCTGGGCTCCTGTGAACAAGGCAGACATAGCAGAGCTGGAGAGGGTTCAGAGGAGGGCAACTAAAGTAATAACTGGAATGGGTGGACTACAGTACCCAGAAAGATTATCAAAATTAGGGTTATTCACTTTAGAAAAAAGACGACTGAGGGGAGATCTAATAACTATGTATAAATATATCAGGGGTCAGTACAGAGATCTCTCCCATCATCTATTTATCCCCAGGACTGTGACTGTGACGAGGGGACATCCTCTGCGTCTGGAGGAAAGAAGGTTTGTACACAAACATAGAAGAGGATTCTTTACGGTAAGAGCAGTGAGACTATGGAACTCTCTGCCTGAGGAGGTGGTGATGGTAAGTTCACTAAAAGAGTTCAAGAAGGGCCTGGATGTATTTCTGGAGGGTAATAATATTACAGGTTATAGTTACTAGAGAGGGGTCGTTGATCCAGGGAGTTATTCTGATTGCCTGATTGGAGTCGGGAAGGAATTTTTCCCCCTAAAGTGAGGAAAATTGGCTTCTACCTCACAGGGTTTTTTTTTGCCTTCCTCTGGATCAACTTGTAGGAAAACAGGCTGAACTGGATGGACAGATGTCTTTTTTCGGCCTTACAAACTATGTTACTATTATTTTGCTTCTTCTCTCTAACTTACCAAATGCAACACGTAGGAGACAGATGGAATGTAGAAGAATCAGACTACACACAGGGAATATTTTTAACTTCTTCCTTCCATTATTTTGCTCCTTCTCTCTAACTTACCAAAAGCAACAAGTAGGAGACAGATGGTAGGTAGAAGAATCAGACTACACACAGGGTATATTTGTAGTCTGTAACCATGGAGACCCATAGGTCTTGTAATCAAGATTAGCGTAACACTTGCAATCATTTTTCATTTTAGATGCATTGAGTAGTATAAAATGGTTAGAAAGGTGGATCTACTCCTGATAAATGCATGGCATAACCTTAAAGTGGATGTCCCACCTTGAATTCTATTTTATTTTTATTTTTGGCTGTATAATGCAAGTGATAGCTCCTGGGCTCGTGCCATCACTGTGACATACTGTTATGTCGGTTTGTAGGAATTGCATGTATGTCAGCTTGGGGGTGGGGGACGGAAACCAGCTTTGCTGAATCAAGCAGCTACCTCTGGTGTCTCAGACTCCAGTTGAGCATGTACATGCTTTGAATCACGAGCTATCCAGCATCATGAGTTAAAATTTGCAACATCCACAGAGAATCAGACATGAAAACTAATACTTACGCATTTCGGACACGAACTGCATCCTTAGTCATGGAAAACTTGTCATTCAAGGCACATGTGTCTGCTTCCCTGTAGATTCAAGCGGCAGTGTTTAGCAGTGACCCAAGTGGTTGACAATGTGCAACTGGTGGGGGCAGTTTTGACATAAGTGATCATAACACTGCACAGTTCTTTATGGCTGCAACACAATTCATTTTGTGCTTATTGTAATGTTTTAATCGATTCATAATACAAATTTTAAGACAATTTTTAAAAATTCTGGCATAGGCTAGGACTAAATGCTCACATACACAATAGTTTACTGTTGGGGGTTTGGCCAACACTCTTTTATGTATGAGGAGCTTGTGACTCTCATCGACATCATGCATGAATATTTTTGGTCTCCCAGGAGTTAAGCTGCCTCAAAGGTGGTTGGTAGCAGCTTTTTCCTCTCTCCCCATAGACTACACATACACGTTCGATAGAGCCAAATATATTTTATATGGGGAACCAAGAGGGAGTTGGGAGAGACAGCTCTGATGACAACTATTGAATGTGTATGTGCAGCTTAAAGTAGTATTCCCATATTGGAAATTGGGAGCATATCGCTCAGATATGCCCCCAATGTCTGATAGATGTGGGAACCATTCTGGGACCCGCACCTATAGTTAGAACGGAGCCCAGTACAGAAGACGAAGGGCGCACAATGTATGCATGGCCACCATCCTTTGATTTCTATAGGAGTGCCGAAAATTTCTGTTTAACGCTGCTAGACTTTACTGCAGTGAGAGGGACATTGCTAAACACCCTTCGCACTTAGACGGGGTCTAAGTTTGGAATTAACAGCCACCATTGCAGAGTAATATTACAGCCTTAGATTCTACAGAGAGAAACTTTGGGGAGACAGAGGGAAAGAGTCTATATTCCCTATCCTTGTTCAAATCGACACATTGCTACTTGGAATGTTTGGACTGTGAACTGTTTGGAACTGTGTTTTGATAGATGTTTGTTTTCTACAACTGGCCTGGTTACTGACTACAGCATCATATGCCAAGCCACTATAGTATCTGCAGCCACCTGCAGTACTCCAGTATTGGGGGTATCTGCAATGGTTTTTCTTTAACTGATGTAATGTTTATGTAATGGTAATACACCTTACAGCCAGTATGTTCAAGCAGGAGTTAGGTGTTGGCAAGCCTTCTCTGGAGCTTAGGGTGTGGGATGGCCCCACCCTCTAGTTCCATAAGGTTCCAGTCAGGAGTAGCTGTACAGAGGGAGGAGGAAGGGAGCAGACCTCCATGTGCATCTCTCTCCCAGACTCCAGTTCCAAGCCCCAGAGTCTCTGGCACCTTCACAAGCAATAGGAGATAAAGGCAAGAAATAACTAGAGGAGATGGATTTGCATGGCTACAGTAAGACACAGAGAGAAACAGCAAGGTAATCCAGCTTAAAGCTTTCTGCACCCTGCTGCTGCAAAGGGGAAACAAGTTAAGACACCCTATGCATCCCCAGAATGGGGGACACTACATCCACAGTTGCCAGAACACCACTACTAGCCAGAGATCCCTGTAGCAGATATTTTAGCCAGAGTAATCTGAGGGCCAATGCCATGCTCATCTGCTAAACTCATGCTGAGACACCTGGGGGGACTTTGTACTGTGTAAACAGATGTGCTGGATGCACTACAACTCCTTTTCTACACACAGTAAAGAGAGAACTTTGTTAAGTTCAATCTGGCCTGGTCTCTGACACTCCTGACACCACACACTGGTTATTGCATTTCTAATCACGTGCCCTGCCTAGCACTCACATGGACATCATCACCATGGGCACCCCCAAACTACCATCAGGTAGGAAGCTCACATCTATAGGGAGTGTGCAGTAGATGCCCTTCCTTCACTGAGCTGACCCCAGGGACTGACGACCTGAGGGGGTATACTGTAATAAAACTATCATCAGGGCCACTACAACTCCAATCTTCTGCTCCGGCTCCTCAGGGGCTCGCTGCACACTTTTATTTCCTGTCTTGCACCTTCACCAAACCTACAACACCAAGTGTGTCCCAAGGGAAAAAAGCATGTGTCCTTCTACCACCCTAGAAAACATTGGTGTGAGGATTACCACTGTGAATAATTATAGCAGCCAGAGCCACTACCCTTCCATCCTCTGCTCCGCTCCTCTGGGGCTTGCAGCACATTGAAATCTGCCCTTGTGATGGGGGTGCACATCCTGATAACCCTGCCTTGAATACCCAGAGAACTTGTTTTAGCCCTGCCTATTGAACAACATAATCCTAGAACCAACTTAGTCTAAGCAGATGAGATGTTTCTCTATCAGTAGGGGAACATAAGTATTTGATACACTGGCGATTTTGCAAGTTTTCCCACCTACAAAGAGTAGAGAGGTCATAGTACACTTCAACTGTGAGAGACAAAAATCTAAAAACAAATCCAGAAAAATCACATTGTATGATCTTAAATAATTAATTTGCATTTTATTGCATGAAATTAAAATGAAAGTATTTGATACAATAGAAAAACAGAACGTTTCCTGTAGTTCAGACGTTTCCTGAAGTTCTTGACCAAGTTTGCACGCACTGCAGCAGGGATTTTGGCCCAGTCCTCCGTACAGATCTTCTCCAGATCAGGGGCTATTGCTGGGCTACATTTATTTCAGCTCCCTCCAAAGATTTTGGATTGGGTTTCAGGTCGTTGATTGCTAGGCCACTCCAGGACCTTGAAATGCTTCTTACGGAGCACTCCTTAGTTGCCCTGGCTTGTGTTTCGGTCATTGTCATGCTGGAAGACCCAAGCACGTTTCATCTTCAATGCTCTTACTGAGGAAGGAGGTTGGCCAAAATCTTGCGATACATGGCCCCATCCATCCCCCATTCAATACGGTGCAGTCGTCCTTTCCCCTTTACAGAAAAGCACCCCCAAAGTATGTGTTTCCACCTCCAGCCTCACAATTGGGATGGTGTTCTTGAGGTTGTACTCATCTTCTTCCTCCAAACAAGGCTAGTGGACTTGATACTAAAAAGTTCTATTTTGGTCTTGTCTGACCACATGACCTTCTCCTATGCCTCCTCTGGATCATCAGATGGTCATTGGCAAAACTTCAAATGGGTCTGGACATGTGCTGGCGTGAGCAGGGGGGACCTGTGTGCCCTGCAGGATTTTAATCCATGAGGGCGTAGTGAGTTACTAACAGTAATCTTTGAGACTGTGGTACCAGCTCTCTTCAGGTCATTGACCAGGTCCTCCTGTGTAGTTCTGGGCTGATTCCTGACCTTCTCAGAATCATCCTTAGCCCACGAGGCGGGATCTTACATAAAGTCCCAGGCCGAGGAAAGACTGATCATGAAGACTGATGGAGGAAGACTGAAGTCATCTTGTGTTTCTTCCATTTTCTAATAATTGTGCAACAGTTGTTGCCTTCTCACCAAGCTGCTTGCCTATTGTCCTGTAGCCCATACCAGTGTTTGTGCAGGTCTACAATTTTGTCCCTGGTGTCCTTAGCTCTTTAGTCTTGGCCATGGTGGAGAGGTTGGAGTGTGATCGATTGATTGTGTGGACAGGTGTCTTTATAATGGTAATGAGTTCAAACAGATGCAATTAATACAGATAATGAGTGCAGAGTAGGAGGGCTTCTCAGTGAGAGCCAGAATTCTTCCTGGTTTGTAGGTGATCAATACTTGATTCATGCAATAAAATGCAAATTAATTATTTACAATCATGTAATGTGATTTTCTAGATTTTTTTAGATTCTGTCTCTCTCAGTAGCTACGATAAAAATGACAGACCTCTCCATTCTTTGTAGGTGGGAAAAACATATTTTCCCACTGTAGACTTTTCAGTGCTCTCCAGGATCTTTCTCAAGTACAATGAATCTGAGTTCAAGTGCAGAATTTTCTAAGGACCAAAATCACATATGACAATAATTAAGTAATTAGATCCATTATTAAACCTCAATCAAGTGCACATGCTGAAACATAATCTAAGTTCATCAACAGATGCCTGTGCCAAATGATAGTCCCCACTATTTTTCACCTGGAGTGCCGCAGAGTTTACTTTTTTCTGATATATAGATATACATACAAATGTATTGTCAGCTTCTTTTTTAATGTTGCTCAGAAGAAATCACGAGCCTTGGACGGATATTAAATAAAAGAAATTAATAAAAGTAATTATTTGAAGGATAAAAAGATTGTTTTCTTATCAGAAGCTGAAATTTGATTAAGCCTGTTGCAGAATGAGCATATGACAATGTAACAAGGGGCTCTTTATGACATAATTAGCAAGTAGATGAGCATTATCATAGCTTTTCAGACTGGACTTGTGCAAGTAATGTCCCCTACTGGCCAAAAATTTACCATTCAGCGTGTATTATAACTTCTTCAACCTGGAGCTAAAAAAGCTAGAATTAGGTTTTTTATTAGTCCTATTACAGCCTGGAGATAATCGCTAAGATCATCGCTAAACAAGCGGTCATGATCGCTCTAGATCAAGATCGCTGCATGTAATGACAATGAATGTGTATGGTGGCCTTAAAAGGGGTTATCTTAGACTATAAAAATGTCCCCCATATGCCCGAGCCCCTCACACTGAATATACTTAGCTGAGTCCCCCGATCCCTGCGCCGCTCCTGGTTCCCGCACTGCCGGCTGCAGATTCTCCCTGTGCGCAGATGAAAACATCTGGTGTCGGGGGGAGCAGCCAATGGCAGACGACGATGGAGACGAGCCGTACCTAGCAAAGTGGGAGTCAGTAAACCAGGCCATAATGGGAGTTGTAGTACATTCAATGGTATGCAAAACATAGTTACAAATTATTCACAGTGCAGATCTTCCAGATAGCAAAGTATAGATATAGCCACAATGGGGGTTGTAGTACTCCTCATCTCTATCTCTCCAAAGTCTCTCTCTAAAGCTGGCAATATTGTTCTTTCAATGGTGACTGTAATTTCCTGCCCAGGATTAAGATACGGCTGGCCAGGATCGTGTCATTGTGTGGATGGGTGTCTTAGCAACATCCCCCAACGTCTCAGCCAGTGCTCATTCAGACGACCGTATTTTGTCCGCAAAAATGCAGATCCGTTTTTTTGCGGATTACATACTGACCCATTCACTTCTATGGGCCCTTTTTTGTCCATTCCATGGTTCCGCAAAAAAAATGAAACATGTCCTATACTTGTCAGTGAAATCAATACACATAGCCCCATTGAGTCTTATGGGTCCGCAAAAAAACGGAATGCTATACGTTTTTTTGCGGACATGTTGAACTATCCACAAAAAAGGGGATCCATATTTTTGCGGACATCATACGGCCGTCTGAATGAGCCCTTAAACAGTAAATAACTTATTGACTGAAACCAGTGCTCGGCCATGCAGATTCTGGACCTTGTAGTTCTTTCTGTTCTTTCCTGACATAAGGAATGTATACTTTTGTTCAGCAGGATGAACTCTACCAGACACGGGCCTGGTTTAATAGGGTTGATGAAAGTTGCTCTTAAAGGGTACAGTATAAAACTGCTGCAGCAACCTGCTGGGAAGGCGCAGATGACTGGAGTGGTAGTTGTGGCTCTGAGGATGGTGCAAGTACTCACAGTTTATGGTGGCAATCCACACTTTAGCACTTCCTAAGGCTGTGCAATGACTGGAGGGCACACCATGGCCTTGATGCAGAGGACTGGTAGATGTATGGTGGAATCAATAACCAGGCCCATTGGTTACAATAAATACTTTCTTTACAGAAGTAAATATGGGAGTAGTAGTACATATGGCAGTAAAGGCACTATTCCAAACTATATCACAGTGTAATCCTCTCCCAATAGCAGCATATTGGCAGCAACATAGTTGGTAGTACTCCCTACCTCTCTCTCTCTAAGGGTGCTTAGAGTCTCTCAGTAGAACCACAGGCAGGCAATTAGGTTCTTATTAACTCCTCCTGCAGTTTCCAGACTGAGGGTTGCACATGTAAAATATGGATGACCAGCCCATCTCACAGTGCGATAGATGCCAAATCAGTAATTCTTTCCACAGCAGCAGAGTCTACTATGCCATAAATGAGTGAATACCTTAGTGTCTGAAGTTTGCATGGATGTTCTGGACCTTCTAATTTCCTTTTCTTAGGGGTACTTTGGTAGTGGAGCTGCTTTCTTGGCTGCAGAAGTCTCAGAGATTGAGGATGGGCCTAGCTTTCAGGAGGTTGCACATTTATCGGTTGTCTGTAGCTTTGCTAGACACATACTCCCTCACTAGGGGGAGGACAAAAGTCCATTACCCTGGTAATCTAAACGGTCTATACATTGCTATTAAGTATCTAAACAGAATACATTGCAGCATTTACTCAGTAACATTGCATTGACTCTTGTAGTAATAATTAACCCTTTCAGTAGTCCTTCTGGGGTACTGCACTGCATCTATTATACTACTAATTTTAAAAATGATCAGCGAAAAA
Source organism: Rhinella marina (assembly GCA_900303285.1). Classification (NCBI taxonomy): domain Eukaryota; kingdom Metazoa; phylum Chordata; class Amphibia; order Anura; family Bufonidae; genus Rhinella; species Rhinella marina. The sequence goes on along the minus strand of ONZH01014810.1, from coordinate 36,717 downwards.
ATATCAGTAAGGTTGTACACAGAGATGTTCTTTTAATCCACCAGGCTTCAGAATAAATGATAGTTTCCACGGGATGAAGTGCAGTCCTAGAAGTAGGATAGAAATATGAAGTGTCCTCCCTGATATGAGCCTATCTAAGCACTCCAGTAATCCACATCTTGCCCTTTTCTTAACCCTCATCTTGTAGGACATCTTACATTATTCAGCAGAGCGTGCCATGGTGAGATCATGAATTTCTTACAAGGAAACGTATCCGGTATCATGTCAAACACCATGTAGGCAAAGTGAAAACATGTGGGCATTAGAAAGGCAACGTGGAGGACGAGAAGACAGATGAAGTGTTTGAGACGGAGTCCTCTACACACTCCATTGAGTCTCTCCCAGTGGAAAATATTACACAGAAGTAAAAAGTAGTCGTGCTTTCATATGGTCGGCTGTGCTGGTACCGCACGTGCAAGACTGCAACTGAATTGTCATAGATAACCAAGTGCATCCCTTGTCCATGGATGAGTTCATGAATGGATCATTTTGAGAAGGTGACTTCAAGGGACAATACACATGCTGAGACAAGCATGCATGTGTTCTCAATAGGGGAAGAGATAAACTGCTGCCAGGCACCTCTTGAGAGGAAAACTGTTGGTTATGCTGAAATCCAACATGCCTTTCTTTTCATAATATCTACTGTCACTGAAGAGTCATGACATGTGTAGTGCCCTGGAGCAGGGGTCTGGACATTTGTGGTCATTTACATATTTCCACTGTACAAAGTTATAAACTCCTTTTTTATTTCACTTGAAAGGGTTAACTTGCACTGTTTAATAATGTGTAAGTTCATTATATGTGTTATGATATATCCTGTATATATTTATATATGTGTTTGGGTGGCACTGTGGAAAGGCTTACTGAATGACTTTTGGGACTTTGAATGAGAAGCTGGTAATTTTCCACAGCCACAATAGGGTTTAAAGAAGTGCATGTTTTGGAGGGAAAAGGTCAGACTTATTTGCCACCAAAACCAGACAGACTGAACTTTTGAATGTCTGGTTTTAGCTCTGTTGTTATGTCTGGAAACTTGTTTTTGTCTGGAAAACTGCTGTGTCATTGCCATTGGGTATCATTGAAGCTCTATACAAGTATATGACAGATAGAAAGTGTAACAATGTGTGTGTTTGGGCTGAGTTTCTCCACTCCACTCCTCCACTAGAAGGGTCTAATTCAGCTAGAAATTGTATATAAGGAGAGGAGTCAGAGCCCCTAGTGTTCTGCAGTTAGGGATCAGTGTTTGGAGCGAGAGACTCATGCCAGCCTGCATAAGTGACGAGAAGAAGACGCTGAGATGGGGATGCTAAGCCACAGACCATTGGTCACTAGCCCTGTGACCAAGGAGCCACCAAGACTACTGAGCTATAGACCATGGGCCTCAAGCCTTTGATCAGGGTACTAGACTTCTGAGAGAGGGACATTTAGCTCAGGCCTTTTCTCCGCATCAAACCCTTCTTCTGCCAGATTAGAGACTGGAGAAGCCAGACCTATGGCTCACCGGCATTATTTTATACCTGAATCCCTCCAGTAAAGAAGTACACTGATTTACTGCAGACCCTGACTCTCTGGACATATTACTCATCGGGGTGCACCACGCCTTACCACACCTTCTGGTGAGCAGCAAACACGTGGTGACCTCCTCGACGGTGTCCTGGGGACCCAGCGTAGTGTTGGGGCTACTCCGAACCCGACCACTGCCCATACAAATACACATTAATCTGGTCTGTTTACGTACTAAAGTGTAAAAAAGTTAGAGGACTTGTCACCTCTCCTGATGTGTCTGTTTTAGTAACTGCTTGCATTCATAACATGGTTGCATTATATGGGCTGTTTATAGCGGAATAATCTTAGCACTATATGATGGTATTATGTCAGCTGAAATTATCAAATAAAAAAAAGTCTGAGTAGTAGCCCTACTTGCCTCTTGCCCAGAGCCTCATTTTCGGTAAAGCTAGCCCTGCCTACTATCTGCCTATTGCCTTCCATTTCAATAATATATTCTGTGCCCACAAGTGTTTAGAGGGCCAATTCATGAAAGTCAAAAAGCTTGCACAGTGAATGGCTCCTGATAAATTCCCGTGCAGTATGCACAAAAATTACAAAAAAATAAAGCATTTTTTTTTACAGAAATTGTGATAAATTCAAGAGAGTTCACAACCTTTATGTTTATTTTGTATCTGTGTACATCTGCACACTTAATAGAGATGAATCCAGGAAAAATATGAGATGAGAAGAAGCAGGTGAGATCCCAAGATGTAAAGATCCAGGTGCTCCGAAGCACTTACGTGGCTTTATTGTACATCTTTCTGTCAATTTACTGGAGTGAGACGATGTATATGTCAAGAACCCTCAAGAATGTGGTTTCTTAGTGATAAGCGTTCTTCAGCACCAGATGATCACCTGTGACTGTTTGTACCAACAAGTAGTAACAAGAAGGATGCAAGAATTTATGAAGAGGCAACAGAAACACCCTAGTCATGAGGAGGTCACTCTTCATCAATACTTTGCAGTTGATATCCATAAAAAGTATTGTATTCGTCTACATGTGCAAGGAAAAGTAAGTGAACCCTTTGAAATTACCAGAATTTATGCTTTGACTATTAATAAAATGTGGTCTGATGTTATCTAATACAAGTGCAATCTGACTAAACTAATAACCCACAAGCGTTAGTACCTTTCTTGCCACTGTGTAGGGAGAAAAAGTAAGTGAGCCATTGAATTTAATGACCAGTAGATCCCCTGTTTAGAAACAATCATCTCCACCCAATGTTTCCTGTAGCTGCAAGTAATATTTGCACTACGTTGAGGAGGAATCTTGGACTATTCCTCCCTGCAAAGGTGTTTTAGGTCATCACTATTTCTAGAATGGCTTACGTTCAAAGCTCTCTTCAGGTAATGCCACAGCATCTCAATAGGGTTAAGACTTTGACACTGCAATTCCAAAACTTCTTTTCTTGTGTTCTTTGGGTCTCTGTCTTGTTACTTCACCCAACATCTTCAGCTCAAAGTGATGGATGTCTGCCCTTTTTATTTTCTTGTAAAATGTTTTGATTCACCTTAGAATTAATTGTTCCTTCAAGACTCTAAGGCAGCAAAGCTGCCCTAAACCATCTATGCAAAAATATAGGTAATTCCAAAGGGTTCACGTACTTTTCAACATTCATGGATGTAGATACTGGCATAGAACGTATAACAGCTGTTATGGGGCACGGAAGTAAAGGGTAGTAAAGGGTTTCTCAAGGGTCAAAGAATTGGAAGAGAGGTAAATCTAAAACAATGGAAAAGAAAGGATGTAAGTGAGTGGAGACTATGAGGAACACAACGTTGGCTGGTGTTTATAGCAAAATGGGCAATTGCAATTTTTGCTATGGAATCTATGGATACTTATTATGTCTTTGATTGCAGTAATTACACAGAGACATTGCTACAGTTGGGTGCATTGTCTACATAACTTTAATGGTTGTATTGTCTTGTCTTTATTGCACATTAGGTGCTCATAGTCTATAAAAACAAAAATTTACTTGTGTCCATAAGATCTATCACAAACTAAATACTGATTATAAAGCACTGACCAGCAGGTACCCATCGCCCTTGACTGTGTCCATTAGTAGAGAAAGACAGGTACAAAATCAAAATAACACAATAGTAAGGCCTGAGTGCACCCCAGTATCTACACTACATAGTACTAGAAAACTGACCAACATAGTGTAGTCAACCCTGCAATGAAGATAACCAGTAGGTTGCTTGACATCTGATATGGTAGTAGTGAGATTTGAAGGAGGTACAGACTAGAAAGTTGTCAACTATACTCCAAGAAGGGTCGGACTGGTCCACTAGAGTACCTGAGGATTCTGCGGTGGGTCCAGTGTCTGATACCATAGTGGGCCCCAAAAGACCAGGAGAAAAAAAACCATTTAGAGATTTAGAGTGGCCCGAGGAGCCAATAAATTGTAACTAGAGTCCATTTCTTTGACCCAAAACCTATAAGACTTCATTGATAATATGGGGATTGGGCCCTGAGCAAAATTTTCTCTGGTAGGCCGTTTTTTACCCTAGTAGACATGGTCTGTCCTAGGCTGATTCCCTGGTCCTGGTCCTCAGAGTAGACACCAGTTGGTGTCTCCCTTGATAGCAACACCTGACGTCATTTTGACTCTCATTTTGGACCCTTATCCCAACTGGTGACTATTTTGAGGATCAGGAGTTGAGTATCTGACCAGGGAAGACAATATGTCCCCACGGAGGATCTGTAAGATTATAGGTTGGACTTGATGGATCTCTTTTTTTCCCAAGCTGACCAATCGTACTATATGATAAGAGAATAAAACCAATTTACAGATACTTTTCTGGTGAGAACCATAACATTTCCTAATCTCTAAGTGGGAGAACATTCAGAAAGTGAAAAACCAGAGAAAGAGATGAAGATATAAGTAATATATATCAAACAACAAGTAATATGTGACAAATCTAAAGATTAAAATAATATCTAGAGGCAAGACTAAGGCCTCAATTAGATGACGATATTTATATGTGTCCGCATCCCTTCTGCAATTTTGGGAAACTCATGCAGACCCATTCATTTCAATGAGACTGCCAAAGATAGGGCCATCACACCGTGTGCTGTCCGCATCCGTACTTCCGTTTCACGGCCCCACTAAAACATAGAGCATGTCCATTGGTAGAGAAAGACAGGTACAAAATCAAAATAACAGATAGATTAGGAACATGGCTAGTAAGGCCTGAGTGCATCCCAATATCTACACTACATAGTACTAAAAGACTGACCAACATAGTGTAGTCAACCCTGCAATAAAGATAACCAGTAGGTTGCTTGAGTTGTCAACTATACTCCAAGAAGGGTCGGACTGGTCCACTAGAGTACCTGAGGATCCTGCGGTGGGTCCAGTGTCTGATACCATAGTGGGCCCCAAAAGACCAGGAGAAAAAAATCATTTAGAGATTTAGAGTGGCCTGTGGAGCCAAAAAATTGTAACTAGAGTCCATTTCTTTGACCCAAAACCTATTAGACTTCATTGATGATATGGGCATTGGGCCCTGAGCAAAAAGTTTCTCTGGTAGGCCCAAAGAAACCCCATCTGACCCTGACTCCAATGGTTGTATAGAATGGATATAGAGCACACTGCACACTGCCAATTATCCCTTCAAAATGTACTTTGTGCACCGTACTGCATATTTCTCTATGGAAATACTACTCTCAAAAAATCAAAAACACCCAATATCCACCCACCCTTCCTGTGAGTTTCTGCAAACCTTCGCAACCTGATAAATTCAACCTTTCGCTAAGTATCTTAATGTTCTCATCTAGATTGATGATGTCACAAAAGACTATATGTGCAAGGTAACCACTCGTGCTTGTCCTCAATGACCTTTAGAGGGTGATCAAAAAAGTGAATTACCGTACATTTAAAGGAGGGGGGGTGCAAATCGAATGCCAGGAAACAAATCTGTTCTATTGCTTGGTAACTGCCCATTTTGTAGGGCAGGATAGGTAAATTCATGCCAAGACAATCTGAGACTCTGTGTCTACAGCGAAAATGAATCCAACTGTGATATAGATTATATGTAAAATGATATTTTCTCCTTTGCAGTAAATGTTTGCTTGCACTTTCCAACTTCATTTTCGCGTATTTACTTATTTTGTCTTTCTCTTGGTTTGAATGCCACAGAAAATCCCACATAATCCAGGGAATGGAGGGGAAAGGTCCTGCCAAGTGCCTCAAATACATATTATGGTTTATAAGAGATGTTTATTACAAATATATTCTGTAATATTTTACTAGCGTTGCCAATGCTTTCCATAGGACGGTTGGAATGAACATGGCCTCACGGCAGGGGCAATGGCCTGTAGATGAATATATCTGTTTTTATATACTGATACTGATCAGTTTTGGGAATATATTCGAAACTGAACTCTAAAGTAAGGTTAGGAAATTTTCTAACAAAAATCTAAGTTAAGTAGAGGGATCTGAGTTGAGGTTAATATAGTTAACTCCTAAAATGCTATCAGTGGTACCAAAATTCTTTGGCAAACTGAGACTGTTTGGTTTGATTCTAGCAAAACTCAGGTGTGGAGTCTAAGGAATTTTCCTGTTCTTTACCCTAGTAGACATGGTCTGTCCTAGTCTAATTCCTTTGTCCTGGTCCTCAGAGTAGACACCAGTTGGTGTCTCCCTTGATAGCAACATCTGACTTCATTTTGACTCTGATCGACCCTCCAGATTTCCTTATACTGTAGCACACCCACTCCCAACTGGTAACTACTCTGAGGACCAGGAGTTGGGTATCTGACCAGGAAAGACAGTATGTCCTCCCAGAGGATTTGTAGGATTATAGGATGGACTTGATGGACTTACTATGTCTTTTTCCAATCTGACCAACTATATGAAGTATAGGGTAAAGAACAGGACAATTTATTAAACTCAACACTCAAGAATTGAACCAGTTTTGGTTGCAGATCCACTTCTCCGGTGAGAACCATAACATTTCCTAATTTCCAAATGGGAGAACAGTCAGGATGTGAAAAAGCAGAGAAGGACATGAAGCTATAACCAGAAGGTTGGCTAGAAATTCAAACAACAAGTAATAGGTGACAAGGCCAAAGATTAAAATAAAGTCTAGAGGCAAGACTAAGGGCTCATTCAGACAACTATATTTAAATTGCGAAACGGATGCTGCAATGGGGCCGCAAGAGATGCGAAAATCACACCGTGTTCTGCCCGCAGCCGTGCTTCCGTTCTGCAGCCCCACAAAAAACATAGAGCACATCCTATTCTTGTCCGCAATTGTGGACAAGAATAGGCATTTCTATGAAAGGGCTGGCCATGTGCATTCCGCATTTTGCGTTACACACATGGCTGGTATCCGTCTTTCGCGGATCCGCAATTTGGGGACTGCAAAACACATACGGTCATCTGAATGAAGCCTTTAGGTGAAGGTAAGGGACCAAATAGAAGCAAGCTGTGGTCATTCTTGGAGATTTGACATAGACCTAGGCAGTATAAAGAGAGACAAAGGAAGAGATAGATCCCGGCACCTCGATGACTCAGTTTACCCTATACGGTGATGTGAAAATAAAGACTTATTAAACTCAGTGAGTTAGTGAGGTGCCGGGATCTATCTCTTCCACTGGCTGAGCTTCGACTTACCACGCAGACGTATTCGGAGGTGCCGACCACATCCAGCTTACTTGAAGAGAGACAAAGGCTGTGCGCAGGAGTGTGGCACAGGAATGGAGCTAGGGTCAAAGATTGAGTGCTTTCAGGACTGCCATCATAAATATCAGGGGCTCAAATTGGTAAATAGTTCTGAATTTTCTAATCACTGCTCATCAGTGCACTGCATTGCATTTACATGTGCAGTGATGTTTACATGTACAGCGATCTCCACAGTATGGGGAGCAGTAATTGTTAATGTCATTGCTCGTACCCATACAGAATCATTGTTTGCTGATAGCAGAGGGCCGTTTACACAGCACGATCTGTTTCCGGAAAACAATGTTTTGGTGACCGCATGAATGATCCTATTACAAATGAACGAGCGTTTTGCTTGTTTATCTGGTAATTGGTGGCACCTTTGCACTGGCAGATAGTCTCTAATGAGCGTCTGTATGAATGTTTGTTAGCTATAATCTGCCCGATGTTCAGCCAGTGTAAAGGGACCTTTAGTCATATTTCTTATCAAGTAACCAACACATTTTAAATTAACTGGACCAATATGATCTTTATGTAGCACCTTGGGCTCATCTGTTGGTCCTGGGGGAAGGGAGTAAAAAGCCTTTCATTTTATAAGTGAAACATCTTAGCACCCATGCAGTGACTGCTGAGTTGCACCCCACTGGGTAGTGTGGGCTCCAACTTACTCCAACAATTTACTGCCATTAAGACTGGCTTTGTTTGCTTCTCTAAAGCTGGCTGGAGTTGCCCAGCATTTCATGTTTTCAACATGGTGCCAGTTTTGGGTTTGTAACTTGCCCAGTGTTAACCAGCTTACTAGGTCCCTTCGGTATAGCTTGGCAGTAAAAGAAAGACTGTATTTTGCTTTTACCAAGCTGGCCTAGTCGTTTCTATGCATATCCAACACGGACCCCTGTTCTACTGCCTGCAGGTGTTAGATGCTGCTCATCTAACACCAAGGGCATCCCAGCACCACCAGCCAAGAGCCTCCAAATCCAGGGTGTGCCCTGAGGAGAAGAAATGGTGTACCCCTTCCAATACTGCATGCTCAGCTTGGGGGAGCAATGGAGCAGGGTTAGCCACAGTTGAGGAATACTACCACCTTCATTGCCACCACCACCACTTCCATCCTCTCCACCTCACACCTCTCCTGTGGGCCAGAACACTGTATGTTCCTGCAATGACTTTCTTTTGCCTTTGCCCCAAGTACCCACAGTACTTCCAAATTAATCAGACTATCTTTGGACATTGAAGTCCTGTAGCCAGCTGAGTTTATAGAACAATGTAGGCAAGGTAAAAGAATATTTATTATTTGGGGAACAAAAATGTGCATTTCATGGAACATTTAAACAAATGGCTCCGACTATATTCTCATTCCATGAAGTTAATAGAACTTGTGTTGAATGTAATAAATCTCACCGGGGGTTTTCATAATGAAGATTAAAGATTTCCACAGAATAACACAACGTTTCTAAAATCATTTAAATATTAAAAGGAAATAGCTGGCTCTGATCTCAGCAGTTTACTGCGGATATTTGCCGTTTTAGCGTCTAGAGGTATTACGGGAAGAAGATAAATGCCGGTTTATTGTCAGAATATAATACCAGGATGCATATTTTACATGTAAACTCAACCTAAATACATAATTCACCCACAACTTTGTTAGCTTCTTCTTTGGATTACTTGAACAGCCATTTTATATATTGACCAAACACTGATGAGACCTCTACCATCAAAAATGAGATCCTTCTGCTGTGAAAAGTCCTACCAAGAACATGAAATTCCTACCAAGATGGAACTATTCTCTGGCTTCTTCAGTGGAATCCCATCTTCAAATCCCTTATCCTTATATTCATATATCCATATTGTTCCTCGTCTTCACTGCCTCTACATCCTTTTTATACCACTATTATTTGAAAATGTTGAAAAATGCAGATCTAAACCAACATGAGAAGGCTCATTAGTTAGGTCTTGCTATTTTAAGTTGACCATACACAATAGATTAATGTTAGCTAAGCATGATGACAGCAGCAGAAGACCTAATGTGTATGAAGTGCTCCTAACTATCCCCAGATGGTAGATCTATGGAGATAGAAGAACTGGGCATTGGTAATCCTTTTTTTTTTCGTGGGCCACTGCAAGAGGTGTCTGGCAATGACCTTCCCTATTACGAACACATGCATGCTTGACCAAGCAAGTGGGGTGGTTGAGCGAGATAGGTGTTGGTCGAATGAGCAGTTGGTCTACAGCTATCTAAAACTTATTGTCAGCATGACCTATCTGCAACAACACGGAGGGGAGCAAAGGAGAAAGATGGGAGTCATAGTGGTATTAATACTCACAATGGCAGCGTCCTCCTCCTTCACTTCCAGGGCTGTGCAGTGAAGAGGGGGTGCACCTGGTAGTTGTTTTCCCTCGAGCATCACTCTGGTCGGAGTCTACTGCCTGATGGAAGGTGGGGTATCCTTGGTGTTATAGTGGTGCGGTGCAAAAGACAGGAGAAAGAGAGGAGTGGTTGCAGCAGAACAGGTTCTTGGCTGAATTAACTGCTGGAAAATTCAGTAGCGATATATGTACGTTACCTTCACGGACTAATTCACACACTCTTTCTTTCAGCTGCGTCACCTTCCAAAGAGTGCTTTATCTGCATACTATTTCTGGGAGTTCTCCTTGGATCTCAAACTCGACTGAAGCTGCTAACTTGCATTCATTCCCGTCTCTGACTGCACATGCCAACTAACAGAGGATAGGCCTAGCTCAAGAGTTTAAGTCCTGCCTTTCCTCTCGGCTGGTCTCTGGATTAACCCCTGATTTAGCCTACACTATATACAAACAGCACACAAAAAGTATAATACAGTGGAGACATTAAGAATATTCCACGTCACATAGAATATACCAGGTTCACTCACTGGCTGTGTTCTAGTAGGTTACTCCATATCTAGGAAACATAGGTAACTACCACAGCTTCACTGAACTGGATTGAAAGCTGATTGGACATGTGCATGTTATCATCCTCATGCTGTAGACCTGACAGGAGCCTGTTGCTACCGATCACTCGAGTTTTTTACGACCATCTGTTTGTTTCCAAATATATTGCCAAATATCAAATATAGATCTAATCTTTTGTATCTTCCACCAGTCATTATAGGATTAGCAGCTTCCATGTTTACTTTGTGGACATTCATTTCAAAACCTTAAGTGGTCACTGTTTCTCATATTAATGGGAATGTATCTCAATCAGACCTCTTGACACTCACAAAAAAACCTTGATTTCCCGACAAAAGTCAATCACCTAAAAGGAGAAAGGACAAGGTGCAGCATCTTATAGAATTGCAGAGCTACACGTATTTCTGATGAATTCAAGAAATGTACCTTAAAAACCATCTGTCAGCATGATCAACCCTATTAAACCAGGAATGTTGCCTGTTAGGGTTGATCACGTTGATTAAAATTATACCTTTCTTTTGTCAGTATCTTGAACAACTGCAAAGATCTCAGTTTTCATTTATATGCAAAGCTTGAGCACCAAGGTGTTGGCCTGAGTCAGTGGAGGACTGCTTTTGTAACACCCCTGTGCTCTGTAGATGCCCCCTCGCCTTAATTAACATGGTGTTTACCACTGTATTCTGGCGCCAGTGACTCTACGCTTGCATGGTGGATCTGCTGCTGCTTCCCAAGTTTATTTTTGGGCCCTTTATGTACAAAGGGTATATAGGTAACATTCTCAAAAATGTATAGCCTGATGTCCCTGAGAACGCAACACAATGTTAAAGAGCCCAAAAAAACATCTGACAGAGCATAGTCATAGTGAACTTTGATAGGTGGTGGTCCACGTACTAGAATGAAGCGTCAGAATAGTCTGGCGCTAAGTGTCATACCAATTCAGTTCTGATCACTTTTTTTTTCTGGTTCTTCTAAAAGGTTTTAAACTGGCTATAGACTTTCTAGGGACCCACTCAATGTTCTCCTAGGTGAGCTGACATTTTTTCCATCAAAGAGGCACAGGACACAGGTAGAGGAGATCCCAAAACCTGGCCCACCATGTGATAAAACTTCTAAGGTGCCACTCGGACACATTGATATGACCCTATGACACATGATAGTTACATATTTAGGTAGATCACATTTTTAACTCGAGAACATGACTCTTTACTGTAAGAATGCTTTAAGTTGTAAAGATCAAGACATATATCCTCCAGCTGCATTCACCCAAAATGTTATTCCGTGATGTGAATGTAAATGTTCGGTTTGCACTTGGCCTTAGAGCGCTAGATTATTCCTTTATTTGAGCTTAGTCCTTTTAATTTTAATCCTTGGATTTTTAAGACAGTAATATTAGTCTACATTAAGATAATTCTCTCTACATCGGAATCCAGCACTTTGTCTGTTAATGGTCCTCACCAGAGATTATGCTTCCTTACATTACCCTGGAGCCTGGCAGCCCTCAGCAGCGGGGGCACTGACCCCTTGTTCCAGCACATGTCACGCTCTGCAATATGTAACATTAGATAATAATTACAAGTCCCATCTGGGAGTGTTATAGAGCTCTCTGCTTGCATACTAAAATAGAGGAACCAGATAGGAAACCACGAAGCGAGGATAGATCTCTCCTAGATCACTGAGCCATTTGAAAGATGGACATGTCTAATATTTAGGGAGGTACAAATAATTCTTCTCATTAGCTGAAGTCAGTGTGAAAACTGCAGCTCCCTGGAGAGATCCTGAGTGCAGCTTCCTCTAACGTCTTCTATGCATTTATAGGAAATGGGTTAAGACAAAGGCTCCTCAAGATCGGGAAAGCGTTTCTATGTTTATTGGTGATATTTTCCAAAAATATTACTGCGCCCAGAAGTTTTTAATCTGTTTAACTTGGGTCATTGAAAAGAAACTCTAAGATGTAGCAGAGAAAGACATAATTTATACAATTGTACATATCAGGGGTTTTTGGGCATGGTCAGGTATGTGGTACCTGATGAATATGATGTAATGGGTATTGTGATGTCATGAAATGTCTCACACGTTTTATATGGTGCTGTGTGTTTTTTGTGATGCCATGAAATGGCATAATATATATATATATATATATATATATATATATATATATTTATATGTGATATCAAGTGGCACATAATGTCAAAAGATTTCTGATGGTTTTGTGATGTCATGAAGTATTATGTAAACCATGTGATCATGTGTTTCAAGAATATTATAACTTTTGTCTGATGTCTGTGATGTCATGCTTCCTGTGATGTCACAAAGTAACGTGAAGTCTATGATGTCTGGTGATATCACGTGACTTCTACAGTGTCCTTTATTTTGTGATGTCATCAAACGTCATGTGATGTATATGATACTAAATGATATCTGATGTCTATGAAGTCATGTGTCTTGTGATGCAGTGGAAGTTACAGAAAAAAACAGATCTGGGGAGTGATGGTCATCCACAGCTTAAAAGTTTATTAAAATGAGGGCGAAAAAGTATCAGAGGAGAAACGTCTCCTTCCTCAAGCAAGTGAAGGGCTTGGCAGAATGGAGAGGTGGAGGAGAACTGATAAGAAATGAGGGAAAGGTGAATTAACCAGGCAGCAGAGTTGAACATGGATTGGAGGGGTCTAAGAGTCTTAGATGGGAGGCCACAGAGGAGGATGTTGCAGTAATCTAGGTGGGAGGTGATGAGGGCATGCACTAGCTTTTTAGTTGACTCAGGCTTGAGGAAGGAGAGAAGAGATGTTTCGGAGTTGGAGGTGATAAGGGTTTGCATGTGTGGACAGGGCACAATCAAATTTTATCCCAAGGCAGTGGACTTATAAGACTGGAGAAAGCGTGGATCATTTTACTGAAACTGTAATGCGTTACATATCATAAAGTCAACATAAAGTCTATGATGTCATTTTCGATGTGATGTCATGAAATGTCACGTGAAGTCTATATAGATATTCTCAGATGGTGTGTACAGTCATCGGAGTTCTTGGCTATATACAGATATTCTTTCTTATTAATGTCTCCTAAACTCTTTTAGAAGAACAAGGAAAGTCAAAATAACCATTAAATATGCTGAAGTCATTTTGCTTCACATTAAAGACTATTGTCTTCATCTTGACAGATTTTCTTTAATGTCACCGTATCTCGTCGTGGCTCAGCGAGCGGTATAATCTCACATTCATAGAAGAGGCAATTTTAATGATCGTTCCTACAGTAAACAATGAAATTGAGAACATTATAAGAGCTGCTTGACACATGATTATCGTATTGTATTGGTTGTTTTGAAGCGTCTGCAATTGTGCCCACTTGCTTATAATTTACTGACGTGCAACTTCAGCCTCATGACTGACTGGCTGATTGAATATCACAGTCGTAAAAGTTCGGTAATTATACTTGTCCACAAATGTCTCTAAGCATTTGTGGAATGTCAAGCCGCTTTGGCTCATAGTGACCGGACTACCACTGTAATGTTGGCAATTAAGCTCCATTCTGGAATCTGCCAGAAAATGTCTTTGTTCAAACTTCACTTTTATAGATGTTAAAACCAAAAAGAATCCTAATATCCTATATCTATAACACTTGCCTACAATAATCAAATAAGAACTTAGATTACAGCTCCAAAAGATCAATAGACCAAGATTAACTTTAGTAGAGATCTCGTCAAACATTACATTTCAAGAGTTGCCATAGTAGTCACAATCCATGGATAAAAGGGGCGATGTTTTTGGAAAAAAAAAATCCTTGTTTCCTACTCTTAGAAAGCTTTTTAAATTTCCTAAATTCTGACACATTGATACCAGTGGGGATGTTATATGCCTTCCAGGGACAGATTGAGAACTTATATTAGGAAAAAACAAAAGACAGTTAGACCAGGTCAGCAGTACCATAGTGCAGCATAAAATACTACCCCCAGCAGAACCAAAGAGTGGTTTCAGTAGAAAATAATGCAACCCTTTAGTGCCTCCAGTAGTAATAAAGTCCACCTAAAATGTTGTGCAATAGTAATAGAGCCCCCTTTAGAGCCCTCAGTAGTAATAATGCCCTCTATAGTGCCCCTGGTATTAATAGTGGCCCAGTTGTAATAATGCCTCCTATATACAGTGGGGAAAAAAGTATTTAGTCAATGCACCAATTGTGCAAGTTCTCCCACTTAAAAAGATGAGAGAGGCCTGTAATTGACATCATAGGTAGACCTCAACTATGAGAGACAAAATGAGAAAACAAATCCAGAAAATCACATTGTCTGATTTTTAAAGAATTCATTTTCAAATTATGGTGAAAAAGTATTCGGTCAATAACAAAAGTTCATCTCAATACTTTGTTATATATCTTTTGTTGGCAATGACAGAGGTCAAATGTTTTCCGTAAGTCTTCACAAGGTTGGCACACACTTTTGCTGGTATGTTGGCCCATTCCTCCATGCAGATCTCCTCTAGAGCAGTGATGTTTTGGGGCTGTCACTGGGCAACACGGACTTTCAACTCCCTCCAAAGGTTTTGTATGCGGTTGAGATCTGGAGATTGGCTAGGCCACTCCAGGACCTTGAAATGCTTCTTACGAAGCCACTCCTTCGTTGCCCTGGCTGTGTGCTTGGGATCATTGTCATGCTGAAAGACCCAGCCACGTTTTATCTTGCTGATGGAAGGAGGTTTGCACTCAAAATCTCACGATACATGGCCCCATTCATTCTTTCATGTACATGATCAGTCGTCCTGGTCCATTTGCAGAGAAACAGCCCCAAAGCATGATGTTGGCACCCCCATGCTTCACAGTAGGTATGGTGTTCTTTGGGTGCAACTCAGCATTCACCCTCCTCCAAACACAATGAGTTGTGTTTCTACCAAACAGTTCTACTTTGGTTTCATCTGACCATATGACATTCTCCCAATACTCTTCTGGAACATCCAAATGCTCTCTAGCAAACTTCAGACGGGCCCGGATATGTACTGGCTTAAGCAGGGGGACATGTCTGGCACTGCAGGATCTGAGTCCCTGGCGGCGTAGTGTGTTACTGACGGTAGCCTTTGTTACGTTGGTCCCAGCTTTCTGCAGGTCATTCACTAGGTCCCCCTGTGTGGTTCTGGGATTTTTGCTCACAGTTCTTGTGATCATTTTGACCCCACAGGGTAAGATCTTGCGTGGAGCCCCTGATCAAGGGAGATTATCAATGGTCTTGCATGTCTTCTATTTTCTAATCTTCACACCAAGCTGCTTGCCTATCGCAGATTCAGTCTTCCCAGCCTGGTGCAGGTCTGCAATTTTGTTTCTGGTGTCCTTCAGCAGCTCTTTGGTCTTCACCATAGTGGAGTTTGGAGTGTGACTGTTTGAGGTTGCGGACAGGTGTCATTTA
Organism: Rhinella marina; assembly: GCA_900303285.1. Lineage (NCBI taxonomy): Eukaryota > Metazoa > Chordata > Amphibia > Anura > Bufonidae > Rhinella > Rhinella marina. The sequence continues at coordinate 21,150 of ONZH01014810.1, read as the reverse complement.
TACTTATAACAAGTTCAAACAGGTGCCATTACTACAGGTAATGAGTGGAGGACAGAGGAGCCTCTTAAAGAAGACGTTACAGGTCTGTGAGAGCCAGAAATCTTGCTTGTTTGTAGGTGCCCAAATACTTATTTTCCACCATAATTTGCAAATAAATTCTTAAAAATCAGATAATGTGATTTTCTGGATTTGTTTTCTCATTTTGTCTCTCATAGTTGAGGTCTACCTATAATGTCAATTACAGGCCTCTCTCATCTTTTTAAGTGGGAGAACTTGCAAAATTGGTGGCTGACTAAATACTTTTTTCCCCACTGTAGTTAATTAACACTGGCAGCATCAGGTTACTATCTGTCTGGCCAGCAGCTATGAGGAGGGTGCTGCAGCTTGTTCGACCCCCTAGGCATCAACCCATGGAGAAGCTTCCCATTATGGTCTTTGGCCAGTCCACCCATGATGCAGAATCTTATATTTTCTTTCACTTTCCATTGCTGTGCTATGTTGGTAGACAACAGAATACTTACTCCGGGGCTACTGCTTCTGATGATGTCATCAGGACCTGCTATTAAAACCCAACCAGGTCTCTCAATAACTGTCAGATTTTACATACGTGTTGCCCTTAGACTGTTATATACCTTCTGTGTTTCACTTTGCTCTTCCCTGGATTCTGTCTGTGCATTAATCCTTTTGTTACAATGGTGGCTGAAAGCTGCTGCTGCTCCAGTCACGCTGCCTGGCGGCTGGACCTGCTCCCACTACCCTCTTCCAGACATTTCTGGCTGCAAGGTTAGTAACATAGTAACATAGTTTGTAAGGCCGAAAAAAGACATCTGTCCATCCAGTTCAGCCTGTTTTCCTACAAGTTGATCCAGGGGAAGGCAAAAAAACCCCCTGTGAGGTAGAAGCCAATTTTCCTCACTTTAGGGGGAAAAATTCCTTCCCGACTCCAGTCAGGCATCAGAATTACTCCCTGGATCAACGACCCATCTCTAGTAACTATAACCTGTAATATTATTACCCTCCAGAAATACATCCAGGCTCTTCTTGAACTCTCTTAGTGAACTTACCATCACCACCTCCTCAGGCAGAGAGTTCCATAGTCTCACTGCTCTTACCGTAAAGAATCCTCTTCTATGTTTATGTACAAACCTTCTTTCCTCCAGACGCAGAGGATGTCCCCTCGTCACAGTCCTCGGGATAAATAGATGATGGGAGAGATCTCTGTACTGACCTCTGATATATTTATACATAGTTATTAGATCTCCCCTCAGTCGTCTTTTTTCTAAAGTGAATAACCCTAATTTTGATAATCTTTCTGGGTACTGTAGTCCACCCATTCCAGTTATTACTTTAGTTGCCCTCCTCTGAACCCTCTCCAGCTCTGCTATGTCTGCCTTGTTCACAGGAGCCCAGAACTGTACACAGTACTCCATATGTGGTCTGACTAGTGATTTGTAAAGTGGCAGGACTATGTTCTCATCACGGGCATCTATGCCTCTTTTGATGCAACCCATTATCTTATTGGCCTTGGCAGCAGCTGTCTGACACTGGTTTCTGCAGCTTAGTTTGCTGTTCACTAAAATTCCTAGGTCCTTTTCCATGTCAGAGTTACCCAATGCTTTACCATTTAGTATGTACTGGTGACTTGCATTATTCCTTCCCATATGCATAACCTTACATTTGTCAGTGTTAAACCTCATCTGCCACTTTTCTGCCCAAGCCTCCAGTCTATCCAGATCCTGCTGTAGCAGTGCACTGTCCTCCTCTGTGTTAATTACTTTACACAGTTTAGTGTCATCTGCAAAAATTGATATTTTACTGTGCAAGCTTTCTACAAGATCATTAATAAATATATTGAAGAGAATAGGACCCAATACAGACCCCTGTGGTACCCCACTAGTTACAGTGACCCAATCTGAATATGTACCGTTAATAACCACCCTCTGTTTTCTATCACTGAGCCAGTTACTTACCCACATACAGACATTTTCTTCCAGAACAGGTTCACTCTGTTCTTCTTTGCAGGCTGCAGCCTGCTTGCTGGCTTGGACCCTCCTTGTGTGCCCGTAGGGCTTACTACCTCCATCTCTTAAAGGGCCAGTGTACACATCCTAATTTTCACTAGCCAATGGCTGGTAGTCCTGGGGTACTTAAGACATCTTCCCCTGTGGGAAGATGCCTAAGTAAAAACTTCCTTAGCTTGCTAAGTTCACTGTATAAGTGAGCTGATCTGTTGTCTGCCCATGTACCAAACCATGTAACGATACCAGTATCATACAGTTTACCGTATTGCACACACTCTGCTAGCCCTGACCTCGACCTTTCCCTGACTACATATTTTGCCTGACCCTAGACTCGTGTCTGACCCCTGTGGGTCAGCTGTTAGCTACATTTAGACTACTCTAGGTAGCGAAGTCCAGATCCCTGTCCAGAGGTTAAAGGGTGTATACCAGGGGACTGCCAGGATAACACCCTTAGGATTAGCCCCCAGCCAAATCAGTTGGTTGACATAGTGGTTCCACACCCACTACTGTAACACCTTTAGATTGCCACTCTTTAGTCACCCTAGTTTTGACCCTTGGCCTTCCTTTGCTCCTTCTGAATTGCTGCACCCGATTGATTTTCTGACCCGTCGCTCTCTCCGACTACACTCCAATTCTGTCTTCACTGATGTGTCCAGTTGAAAACCAGTTACTATACTGAGGACTACAACCTGCAATCCACTGAATGAATCCCAAATTTTTATTATTATATCATTTCTCTAGTGAAGAACGAAAGGATTCCTTGGAACCTGCACCTCACTTTACTCAGCACAAGACCAGTTGTAGCCAGATATCCCCACTTTCAAAGTACATTGGCTTTAGAGGAGAAGACAGCTAAATGCTCAGACCCACCATCCTGGCCCACCCATGGTCAACCTTTTAAAATCACTACACACCTGATCTTTGCATGAGGTGGTCCACAGAGTAATGATAGTGTTCCTGTAATACTTATATGGTCTTAGAGTGGTTTAGCAGGTGACAGGGGTGTAACTACCATAGTGGCAGACAATGCGACTGCTATGGGCCCCAGGGCAAGAGGGGGCCCAGTTAGGACCATCCCCTCCTCTACTGGGGGTGAAAACTTGGTCAGGATTCTATCCTCTAAAGGAACAAATTTTAGCAAATGGAAAAAATGTGGAAAAAATGGCCAAGGGTTATTGAAAACCCTTCTGTCATGTGTGGGGATTTTCAATTACCCTTGCTATGGGGCCCTTACTTCTTTATGTATGCCACTGGCAGGTAATGTCCTTTAGGCATGTTGGCCTTGTGTCCTCTAACATGTAATGTTTATGTATGTGTTGGGTGGTTTAGAGGTTAATAACTAACAATTCTGGTGATTTGAGGTGGTGAAGGGGTTGATTGTGGGGAACTAATGCAGAAAATTGTGCTAATTGTCTAGTTTTATTTTAGCAAAACGTTAAAATTCTTTATAAGGAGATGCTCCATGAGTTGCCTCCATGGACTAAGATGCTCTTCCTAACTGCACCCCTAAATTTTGATAAGAAGCTTATACAAGCTTATACAATCTGGGTTGACTAGATGGCGGGATGTAAAGTCATTACATGTTTCCAGTAAACAGATGCCGGGTGGTTTCACAGTTTTGGTTCAGTAATAAGTGATAACACCTTGTAATAAAACGTACGACTATTATAAATTGCATTTGCGGGATCAGGCCGGAGTAGCATACTGCTCTAACAGCCAATCACACCTTTGGGTGGGCTACACTATTTTGTATGCATTTTTTATTGCAAACTGGCAAATGTGTTGGAAATACTGAAGGAGAGATTCAGTAGCTTTTCACAGATTTTAATATTGCCTTTCCTCTCGTACGCATTCTGGCAAAAGAGACAGTGTTTGCTTTTGTTAGACTGGCAGGATTAGCGACAGACAGCATTGGCATCTGCCCTTGGCATGGGGGAACACAGGAGCATTCATTCTCAATGGTTAGTAGTATTATAACTTTACACTAGAAGTTCTAATCGATGTCTTATGATTTCAGTATGTTGAAAGTAATCTCATATTATCTGTCATACGTAGCAAACATGATCATGCATCACTTCTTCTTGGGTATTCCAGTCCCTGGAAAAAGAAGTCATTGCATCATGAAAAGTTATGCAATTTTTTTTAACATACCTTGTATTACTTGCTTATGATTTTCAAAATCTATGCTTGTTGTCATTGAATAGGAACCTCCACTGTTTAAAAGCTATGTACACCTTCGGAGGCATGTTTTTTTTAATGATTGCATTTTACATTTTGGGTAAAAGTAATTTCAATTGACCTTTATTAAAAATATTGAGCTGTTCTGTCACAAAGGTTTAACTGTTGTTCTAACTGTGTGACTGGTAGTTTCACTTTTCCTTTGTGCCAGTAATCTAATAACCCTTATTTGTAAACTACCAAGAGATCATAGACGCTTATTTAAGCCAAATTCTTATCAGTAAGATAAGAACTGAGCTATAATAAGTGTTTATAGTGTCAGAGAGCAGAGACAGGGAGCCCGTCATCTCCTGGTCTGATGGAAAAGACAGAAAATCCAAAGGGTGTTTGTAGAGCATCTTGGCTCTGTACAGAAAAAGGGCTCCATATTTTTTAATAAAGACCAATTTAAAAAAATATATATTTTAGCTCAAAATGAGTACAATGCAATAATAAAAAAAAGCCCCCAAAGGTGTACATAACCTTTAAGGATGTTCACACAAGTGCAGGACTCATCACCGGAATGAGCTGAGCAACCATGTCAAGGGCAGATTTTGATCCTCTGGAAGTAAACGATGAAAGTTCCCATTCAATAACAACAAGCAGAGATCTTAAAGGTATATTTTACTTTAAAATATTGGTGAGTCTAATCCTGATTTGTTATGCAGCTAATATATATTTATTTGATCTATTTGTTGGACTAGAGGCAGGCAACCTTAGGATATGTTCATATTCATAGGGCATTCTTTTGACATGAATTTCGGAGCGTTTTCACCCATTGAGTTAAATGTGACTCTGCGCCGTAGGAATTCTCCGCACACATCCACATCATCCACAAAAAGCTATTGACATGTGAAAACCACAGCACGTGGCCTTCCTGGTCATGCATCTTTGACAGTGATAGTCATTGACTCCTTAGCTGTGCTCCTGGTTATGATTCTCTGTGCATTTGGATTGCTTCTTTTATTGACCTTGGCTTGCCTCTGTCTCATGTTTTGGTATTGTGTTTCTTGTCTGGTTTTGACTTCGGCTTGTCTATTTGACTACCCCCTGTCTTGCGATTCCAACCCATTTCCATATAACTCTGTCACTGTGTTTTTCTGTGTGTGTGTGTGTGTGTATGTCTTGCACTTTAGCAGTGTAGGGAATGTCGACCAGTTGTGGACTTGCTTTCTAGGGTTTGCACTGCAAGTAGGCAGGGAAAGTGGGCACGGTTCTAGTTAGGGCTCACTGTCTGTGTATTCCTGCCTACTGTGGTTACAGGACTGCACACGAACCTATAGAAGTCGATGGACTGTCACTATGGAAGCGAATTGTACAAGTCACATCTTGCTCTGTGCAGAGAATCTCAGACCATGCATTACTTTGTTCTGTGTCTCAGGGGACTGGACCTGTGAAGACCTTAAGAGAGAGTTGTGTCTGGTGGTTGCCAGGTTTCTGTCATACATGGACATATGGCCCTTCCGTCCATATTTAAAATTCTCTGCCTCTCTGGCACTCCGCAAGTCTCTGTCCTGCTCTGATGACACTACAACTTCTTATACAAGATCATTGCAGTAAAACAGTAATTGACTGCAGCGTGCATGTCCGAACTCCAATTTGTCGGAGGAGATTTTGTAGCTATCAATATTCATGTGATTACAGCAGCATCAGCACCCAGTACCTGATGCTATTAGCATTAATTGAGGCTGAGAGCATCAGATTGGCAGCTGTGAGGAGGGCTTGGGTGGCCCCCCGGGCATCGGCCCACTGACAAATTTCCCTGTAGGGTCTATGGCCAATCTGCCTCTGTTACAAGTGCATGGGTTGATCAGGGTACTTTAAATTTAACAGCGGACTCGTCTGCAGCTGCATCCTGAAAGAGACTGTCAGAGCCTTCTCCTGCTGTAAGATTAATGATAACAGAATCATATCAATAAACATTCATGTAAGTAGCTTATAAGACGTGCAGGGAGTCTTCAAGTGTTCTGGCTTGTTTTATACAACTTTTTTCCTGTTGTCAGCTTGCCATTTCTTCCATTTTATGCTATACAACATGAGAAAATGGAACAAGACATGACGGGAAGATGTGAAGAATTTGGCAAAGGTGTCTCCGAACACAGAAGTGGAATTTGAGAGGTTGACTAATGCTTCATATGTTTTCCGGGTCTCTAAGTTAAAAAGGTGATTTGGCAGAAAGCAGCGGGTCTTGAAGTAAAACGATAACATTGAGAACTGAGTGTATTAGTCTCTCCTAAATTACCCATCAAGTAGCAAGTGGGCTCTCACAGTGAGATAAATGAGTATTGCGACAACCTTGCCTGGGGCATCAAACTAGGTTGTCTTGGCCCGATAAAGATTGTCTAAGTGACCTCTCTCCCCGGGGCTTAACTACCATAGTGGCAGACCATGCGACTGCTATGGGGCCCAGGGCAAGAGGGGGCTCAGTCTTAGTTGGGATCATCTACTCTTCTAATGGGGGTGAAAACTTGGTCAGAACTCCACCCTCTAAAGGAACAACTTTTAGCAAATGAGGCAGTGGGAAAATGGCCGAATGGTCAGTGAAAAGGGTTTAGGCAGAAACCATTTGTCCTGTGTGGGGGGTCTGGATTGATCCTTGCTATGGGGCCCTTTCTTCTCTATGTACGCCACTGCTCTCTCCCACACTAAGTTGGGGATCCATGTACATACTCCTGTAGTTCAAATGTATATTTGCACATACAAGGTTATGACCTTCTTCCGAATAGGAATGTTTTGAGAATTAATTTTGGCTCATTGAGGTGGATCCTCTGGTACGTTCAGATTCCCTATCAGTTTCTCTTAAGACAACAACTTTGAGATGGAGTCTAATAAAGCTAGACATTATGGTGGTCATTTATTACGACTGGTGTTTTAGACGCTGGTTTTAATAACCCTTAACTGGTGCTTGATGCGCTCAAGTTATATAGAGGTGCAGGCCTCCACATAACAAGGGCATCCACCACTGGCCTAAATCTACACCAGCTCCCTTGCTGGTGTAGATTTAGACCATTTTCTATGCCTAAAACAGGCATAGAAAATAATAAATGAGACCATCCAGCCGGCCCCCTTCCCCACACCACGTCCTATTTTATTGAACTGGCGTACAAGGTGTGGATGGGGAAGAAGTTGCAGATTTGGGTGTAAATCCCCTTTGTGACAAATCTGCAACAGATATACACCAAAAATTGTCGTACATCTACTCATAAATGAACCCCTATATGTATACAAGCTTCTAATATTTGGTAGAGCATTTTCTTAGCCAGTGAATGGCTGAGCAGGCACTCCAAGTTATTTCCTTTGTGACCAGTTCTGGAACAGGAAGTCAAAAGCACCAAAATACACCATGACACAGCCCGATGGGCCCCATTATAAGTCAGTGGAGGCCATTGGACCTGCTACTGGTATCCATGTTGTGATAAATCCGCCTATGGTTTTTCTTATAAGATGCGAATGTGAAAGGAGCATTAAAGGGAACCTGTCATCTCCGAAACACCCCCTGAACTAGAGTAAGTGTTGTATAGTGTAAGTGATGCTGAATACGAATATGTAAGTTTTATCTTCATACTCACTTCCATTCCGACGCTGTGCTCCTACAAACCTGCAGTAAAATGCACTCACTGGACTCCGGTGCTCACTCACATAATGGAGAGGACTCAAAGAAGAGTCCAGTGAGTGCATTTCACTGCAGGTTTGTGGGAGCACAGCGTCAGAATAGAAGCGAGTATGAAGATAAAACTTACATATTCGGATTCAGCATCACTTACACTATACACCGCTTACTGTAGTTCATGGGGTGTTTCGGAGGTGACAGGTTCCCTTTAACTATGTATCTATTAAAATGGTATATTCTTCTTAAAGGGAATGTGTCACCATCCTCTCCCCAACATCTCCCTTTTTCCTAATCTTCTTTTATTTTTGATTACAGATTTATTTATTTATTCTCTTTCCTGAACATGATTATGGAGGCGGCCCATCTTGTCTGAGCTGTTCTTATCATCCTTAGAAAGCATTAAGAAAATGTCTTTATGGCAGCCCCATGGTCCATAGACACAATGGTCAGGAGGGGACCTTATTGACTTACATGGGATAATTTTCTAGGCATGCTCTGTGACCTGTGTAGAGGTCAGGAGGGAGTAGATAAGCTGTGGTATCACCTAATGTGAATCGTGAATCCTTTTTTATCTATATGTAGGTGATATGTGCCATTCAGATCCTGCCTGTGATGATAAGCAGATAACTGCAGTAAAGTGATCTGTACAGAACAGGAAGGGTGCCTATTGTTAGTCTTTGCACACAGTGCGTAAACTGCAGGATTTCCTGTTGATTTTTAGATATAGATATTGACATGGAAAATGAAACATAATCACCAAAAAATCTTTAAAAATATGTTTAACATAAAAATGGGATTTAAACAATAGGCCATTTTTTGATGATACATTCCCTTTATGGAGAAGAGTCTCGACTAGTATTGGGCTGTGAAAAGCAATGCATTGTATTACATTTTATGGTTGTCAAATTCCAGACTAAGATGTTGATGATGACAACCACCGCTCTCCCACCCTTCTGTAAGGATAGGCAATTTAGCATTTATTGGACTGTAACATATGGAGTCATGGAAACTATTGTCTAAAGAAATTCCAGTGCAACCATGGATGTAGTGCAGTTCAATTTTTTACATTCCACATTGCTGATGCTCTGAACTAACATAAATGCTGTTTGGGTTCAAGATGGTCATGTGAAAAGTAGATTTTAATATGGTTACAAGATTTTCAGAGATTTTTCTTCCTCTAGTCCATGCACGGTTTGTATCATTTAAAGGGGTTCTCTGGGAATTAAGAAAATGAAAATACGGAAATATTACTTTTTTATAAATAAATTCCCAAATACCTTTCATTAGTTATAGTGGCTTGTTGTGTCTGGGGAGCAATGATCAGGAGAAATAAAATGGCCGCCGTCCTATTAGTACACACAAACCTGTCCTAATCACACAGGAGGACAAGTTACTTCATATCACTGAGGTAAAGAGCTGCCTCATCCTCCTCTCTGCTCTGCCTGTCAGGGATTATGATCCTGAATACAGATGATAAGATCTTCAGCTGAATCTCTGAAGGAAAGGAGCTCATTAGGAGACATGAAGTACAGAGAGGAGGTGGGGATGTGGCTGTGTCCTACTGTGTGATTAGGACAGGTTTTGTGTGTGCTAATAGGACGGCGGCTATTATATTTCTCCTAATGATTGCTCCCCAGACAAAACGAGCCATTATAACTATTCTAAATATATTCCCAAATACTATATAATAAGAAGAGGCTCACAAAAGGAGATGTGGCAAACTGGAGGTGCTGCGCCCACTGGACCACCTATATCCAGGGAAAATGATAAACCAATGTCAGAAACCAGGGTGCGCACACTCCAATTGTGAGTGTGCGCACCCTGGTTTCTGACATTGGTTTATCATATTCCCAAATACCTTTCATTAAAGTAATATTTAAGTATTTTCATTTTCTTCATTTTTGGAGAACCCCTTTAATAAAGGTAAGATCTAAAGTATAGCTGACATTTGTGTCACCCATTGACACTCAAAGAGCTATATATTCCTTGGTGCCACTTGGTCACCAATCATACAACATGACAGCCCAGATTTACACCACAGGAACCTATGCTGTTACACCATACTGTGGCAGAATCTTTTTGAACACTGCCTTTTGCACCTTGTCTGGTTCCTCTAGGGCTGGACTACACAATTTTTCCTGGCAGGATGGCAACATTGTCAAATTGTAGCACTCCTAAACGCTGTAATGCTACTTAAAGGCTAGGTACACCTTTGTAAGGCACAAGTGCAAATGAGATCACAGTGTAGTTCTTTTCCCAGTGGCTGTGTATAGGCAGCAAAAATGAAGGTAGTAGTACTCCCTGGCTCTCTTTAAGTACGCTTTGGTTGTCTCTCCAAGCAATCATAGGTGTGCTACTCTGTTCTTGTTAACTCTTTCTGCAATTCCCAGGCTGAAGGGTGCAGATTCTAGAAACGTATGACCAGTGCTGGACACAAAGGTAATGTTCCCTTTCCATAGCAGCAAACTCTGGTGGCAAAGTTCTTTCTTTGGCAGTTGTAGTCTCAGAGATAAAGGTTCTTTGGTCTAGGGCCTAGTTCTGCAGGAGCTCAAAAAGCAGAATTAATCGGGGGTCAAGTCACACCGGCATCGCAGCATTCTTTAAACTAACTGTGCATGATCTATATACAGACTAATACCTCATCTAATATACAATCAGAGATTCTTAGCAGATGTATTTTTGATCAAAAAGTATCTGGGCCCATACACCAGCAGCAAAGTGACCTTGATATGGATGATGGTTACCTAACTCTAAACCTATTTCCATGCCATTCATGTGCATCTACTTTCAAGGAGCACTAAAGCTATAAAAACTTATAGAGTCCTGCAGATGGAGATGCAAATTTTTGGAGGTATGTGTTATATACTTCCTAACAGTCAAATACAGGTGCAAGATACCAATCTAACTGAGGCCGAAAGGCCCATATGACTTCATAGTAGAGATGAGCGAATCTATTCGTCAATTCGTTGATTCGTATCGAATCTTGGAAATTTTCAGCTGCGAAGCGAATCCGAATATTAGGTGATTCGCTTCGGCTTTGTACACATTCGCTACGTAGTTGCCCTATAAATTATACGCTATTGCGTACAAATTCAATTCATTAGCGAACTTTTACTGTTAGTTTGTTTATCGTGCGCAAAAGCCCAGGAAGAAAGCAGTCACCTCACCTAGTGGGCAGGGCTTGCTCTGATTGGCTCAGGCTCGGTAAGCCAGTGACGCATCACTTCTGCTGCGACTGCTGAGACGAGCAGAAGCACTGTGTGTGAAGTTCTGAGACTCTGAGACCTGCTTTGTGAAAATTGGGGTGTAATTGCTCTGGGAATCCATATTACACATATAAGGGATACTGCAGGGCAAGTGCAGGGCCAGTTCAGGGCTAGTAATTAATCAGGCAGGGAGAAAGAGACAGGGAGAGACAGAGACAGGGACAAAGACAAAGAGCAGATGCAGGGCCACAGAGTGAATTGAAAAATGTCTGGAATGGATAAGCAAAAGGGGTCCAGTTCCAGCCAGACCTCGAGCGCTAAAAAAAAGGGAGAAGGTGGCACAGGGCAGAAGTGCCAAAGGACCTGTAGCTGGAGCATCTACTAGTAGTATGTGCAATACTTGGCCGTTGTTCCACCAGGCTAACCCACCGAGGTGCAAAAGTGTAGTGGAGGAGAAAGTGGATGAGGTAGTGGAATGGATGGCACGCTCATCTCAGTCTCAGCCGGATGATCTGCTGTCATCTGCTGATACAGTATCCATATGAAGCCAGGGGTCATACTCAGAGCGTTCCTCCTGCTTCACCATTCCTCTCCAGCAAAGCCCGTCATTTTCGTACGCAATTTGTATGCAAATGCGTGCGTGTTCAAAGAGGTTGCGTACCTTTTTACCTGAACGTTCGTTATTAGTGCGCGAATGTTCGCTAAAAGCCATATAATTGCGTATATTTTGTACGCAAATTCAACGAATCTAATCGTCGAATATACGAATCTTAGGAAAAGTTCGGCGAATGTTCGGCGAATAAAATTTTGCATGATTCACTCATCTCTACTTCATAGGATGGGATCTTAGCTCTGTTAGCTAGAACTACTTTTCCTCAGCGTGGCTTCAACAGAGGACAAGTATCCACTGATGATATTAGCTATGGGGTAGAAGTGTTATCTATCTAACCAGCCATGATTAGCTGACTACACTGAGGCCTCATTCAGAAAGACGTATTTAACTCTCCTTATTTTTGAATTTCAGTTGTTTTGTTCCCCTTGATAGGAGCCCACTGCACTGTAGACTTATAAATTAGCTACAAATTAGTACAACATTGGGAGGGTTCAGGTGTTACATCTGGAATACCAACAGTTAAAAATATCTGCAATAGACCCATCTAAATGAGAGCATCAGCACAGTCATGTTCTTTGCCATCCATGGTCTTCTCAAAAGTCACCGGAAACTCTAAAATTCAAAGGCGTCAATACTTTTCCTGACTCGCTCCATTGACACCTAAGGAGGACAATTCTGAGCCTTCTTTTTCTGGACGCAGCTATATCTACAGAACTTGTCTCAGATTTTGCTCCAGGTTCCAGTCTGTGTCCTATTTCTTGACTGCTTGATGTATTCCTGTAAATAATTGATACAAGTTGTTCAAAACTGTCTGGTACTTCTATACTTTCGTCTTTACCTCCTGCTGTCATAATCTTTGTTTTCTTCACTTTTAGATGAAATTCTGTTACCACGCTGATTTTTAGATTTTTCTGCAGGTTTTTTGCAGACCTTCTATAAGTTTCTCTACAAATTCTTAACCCTTTGAGGACATGGGGATTTTCTGTACTTTTCACTTATACCATTTTAGGGTGTGTCTGACTTTTTGATCATTTCTATTTATTTGGCAAATGGCAAATTGGCTATTTAGATTTTTCCCATTACACCATTTTTTTTACACTTTGTAATACAGTAGTTACTCTAAGGATAAATGAATTAGCATTGAAGTCTATGATAATTTCACTATGTTCCTATGGAATCCTGCCACAGGCAGGGTCTCCGTAGGAAAATTAAGCATTAGAACCTTTAGAAGGACCAAACTGGCCGCAGGGAATAAATGGTTCCCCTGATTGCCATTAGGGGGAGGCCTTCCAGGCTCGGGAGCATGGGTTTTCAGTGATCAGATGCCCTGGTCACATTTGACCACGGCATATGAGGGGTTAAATCTCTGGCGTTATCACAACGGGGTACTGTGAGGTAACTGTTAAGGCAGCAGGGTACTGTGAGGTCGCTGTTAAGGCAGCGGGGTACTGTGAGGTCGCTGTTAAGGCAGCGGGGTACTGTGAGGTCGCTGTTAAGGCAGCGGGGTACCGTGAGGTCGCTGTTAAGGCAGCGAGGTACTGTGAGGTCGCTGTTAAGGGCAGCGGGGTACTGTGAGGTCGCTGTTAAGGCAGTTGGGTACTGTGAGGTCACTGTTAAGGGAGTAGGGTACTGTGACAGTCACTGTTAAAGGGGCAGTCGCTGTGGAGGTCTCAGTCAAAGGGGTCAGGAATGGTAAAGGTCAATTAAGGGGACTATAACCTATGGTTAGTGTTAAGGGGTGGTGCTGTAGAGGTCACTGTTAAGGGGGGGCCCCTGTGGAGGTCACTGGCAAGCGGATAAGGTATTGTGGAACTCACTATTAAAGGGGCAGTCTGCTGTGAAGGTCAAAGTGGGCTGGGCTGCTGTGGAGGTCCCATTTTAAGGAGACGGGGCTCTGTGGGGGGATCAGTGTTAAGGGGTGGGGAGCTGTGGAGGTCACTGTCAAGGAGATGGAGTGGTATAGAGGTCACTGTCACTATCACTGTAATCTTTTATTTTAACGACACACACAAACATTAAACGAAATAGATGAAATATAAGCCGGGTCCTTCTGCTAATATATATATATAAAATTAACCCAAATGTTTGCTTGTATGGGGAGAATGACCATGATTTCCCTCCAGCTCTGCACATCTTGTTGCTACTTTAAGCAACCCAATGTGATGGAGTAATAGAAATAGCTACTGAAACATTATTCAACATTTGAGGAGAACTACCTTGCCTTTTTGTGCTTCAGTCCAGCTCGCTAAATATTCCAAATGGCCATAAATAGTCTTGTGTAAAGCTGCGTTTACACCTTGCTGTATAATGTAAACGTTGTCTTAAGAAGAGCCTCCAGAATGGAATCCATTGAAATCTAATATATCTTGGCCTGCAACGTAAGCCTCATATAACTGAAGGGTGATATATATCGCTTCAGTAACTGTAGGGAATTCGCTTGTAAACCTGGAGTCATAAAACGCAATTGCAAAATACATTCATTCCAGGCTCACTTTCCATGTTATTCCATGTTCGAAGACCCACTGCTGCCGTCTTGTTGTTGTTGGATTCCTCTATCTGCATGTATTCTTACAGCAGGAGTGAGGTGCCAGGGACAGTTATGTCGGAATGTGGAATCAAGGAGCCATTTATCTCTCATCAGCTTCTGAAAAATCCACACAATATCCTCTACTGAAAAGAAATCTACTCCTTTTTTTTCTATACTTATATTTGACATGTGTTACTACTCCCAAATGCCATTTAAATGCTTGTTTTCATGCACTGAGTTTAGTGATGAAACATTTATGTTTAATATGTATGTTTATTAGTGTTGAGCGAACATGTTCGGCCGAATATGATATTCGGTGTTCGGCCATGCTCGAGTCCCCTTAGCCAATTAGCGTGTGGGGAGGTACTGGCATTCACTGTAATGCCAGTAGCCATGTTTGCTACTGGAATTACACTGATTGGATGGCTGGGAACACGTCATCGGGTGCTATAAAGCACCCGGTGACATGTGACCAACTCATACCGAGTCAGGGAGAGCTTCTGCAAGGAGGGACAGATAGTGTAGGGAGAGAAGAACGCTAGGCAGGGATAGTATTTCTTTTGAAAAGACCCAAAAGCCCTTTTAAGGGCTATTATATCTTGCTGCAATATATATATATATATATATATATATATATATATATATGTACAGTACAGACCAAAAGTTTGGACACACCTTCTCATTCAAAGAGTTTTCTGTATTTTCATGACTATGAAAAATTGTAGATTCGCACTGAAGGCATCAAAACTATGAATCAATACATGTGGAATTATATACTTAACAAAAAAGTGTGAAACAACTGAAAATATGTCTTATATTCTAGGTTCTTAAAAGTAGCCACCTTTTGCTTTGATTACTGCTTTGCACACTCTTGGCATTCTCTTGATGAGCTTCAAGAGGCAGTCTCCTGAAATGGCTTTCACTTCACAGGTGTGCCCTGTCAGGTTTAATAAGTAGGATTTCTTGCCTTATAAATGGGGTTAGGACCATGAGTTGTGTTGGGCAGAAGTCAGGTGGATACACAGCTGATAGTCCTACTGAATAGACTGTTAGAATTTGTATTATGGCAAGAAAAAAGCAGCTAAGTAAAGAAAACCGAGTGGCCATCATTACTTTTTCCGAAAAAATTGGGAAAACTTTGAAAGTGTCCCAAAGTGCAGTCGCAAAAACCATCAAGCGCTACAAAGAAACTGGCTCACATGAGGACCGCCCCAGGAAAGGAAGACCAAGAGTCACCTCTGCTGCGGAGGATAAGTTCATCCGAGTCACCAGCCTCAGAAATCGCAGGTTAACAGCAGCTCAGATTAGAGACCAGGTCAATGCCACACAGAGTTCTAGCAGCAGACACATCTCTACAACAACTGTTAAGAGGAGACTGTGCAGCAGGCCTTCATGGTAAAATAGCTGCTAGGAAACCACTGCTAAGGACAGGCAACAAGCAGAAGAGACTTGTTTGGGCTAAAGAACACAAGGAATGGAAATTAGACCAGTGGAAATCTGTGCTTTGGTCTGATGAGTCCAAATTTGAGATCTTTGGTTCCAACCACCTTGTCTTTGTGCGACGCAGAAAAGGTGAACGGATGGACTCTACATGCCTGGTTCCCACCGTGAAGCATGGAGGAGGAGGTGTGATGGTGTGGGGGTGCTTTGCTGGTGACACTGTTGGGGATTTATTCAAAATTGAAGGCATACTGAACCAGCATGCTACCACAGCATCTTGCAGCGGCATGCTATTCCATCCGGTTTGCGTTTAGTTGGACCATCATTTATTTATCAACAGGACAATGACCCCAAACACACCTCCAGGCTTTGTAAGGGCTATTTGACCAAGAAGGAGAGTGATGGGATGCTACGCCAGATGACCTGGCCTCCACAGTCACCAGACCTGAACCCAATCGAGATGGTTTGGGGTGAGCTGGACCGCAGAGTGAAGGCAAAAGGGCCAACAAGTGCTAAGCATCTCTGGGAACTCCTTCAAGACTGTTGGAATACCATTTCAGGTGACTACCTCTTGAAGCTCATCAAGAGAATGCCAAGAGTGTGCAAAGCAGTAATCAAAGCAAAAGGTGGCTACTTTGAAGAACCTAGAATATAAGACATATTTTCAGTTGTTTCACACTTTTTTGTTAAGTATATAATCCCACATGTGTTAATTCATAGTTTTGATGCCTTCAGTGTGAATCTACAATTTTCATAGTCATGAAAATACAGAAAACTCTTTGAATGAGAAGGTGTGTCCAAACTTTTGGTCTGTACTGTATATATATATATATATATATATATATATATCTTTTTTTTTTTAAAGGGGTTAAAAATTGCGCAAGGTGGCCTGACATTAACGCCACCTGCGCAGCTGGTACATGGTGTATTACTCTCTGTATACTATATACCTGACATCCTTTGCTATTTTTTCTTCTGTTAATTACGTCCGCAGTACCTCTTTTGCGTCTGCTGCATAACATTTGCACAAGGAGGCACATATAGTGTAGGGATAGGATTTGGCTAGGCAGGGCTAGTAGTTCTGTTCAAAAGACACAAAAGTCCATTGTTATATCTGGCTGCATTTTTTTTAAAATTTGGGGCAAAAAGAACGCAAGTGTGCCTGACGCTAATACCACGTGCACAGCGTGTGCATTAGAACCGTTCTGTAGTCTACATACCTGACATCAGTTGCTATTTTTTCTACCGTTAATTAAGGCCGCAGTACCTCTTTTGCGTCTGCTGTATAACATTTGCGCAAGGAGGCACATATAGTGTAGGGATACATAGGAGAAACATACATTGTCCTGCACATGTAATGTCACCGTGATTAGCGGCAGAAAGAATCGCAATAAATGTCAGGTATATAGGAGAAACATACATTTTCCTGCACATGTAATGTCACCGTGATTAGCGGCAGAAAGAAATGCAATCAATGTCAGGTACATATGACAAACATACTTTGTCCTGCACATGTAATGTCACCGTGATTAGCGGCAGAAAGAAATGCAATAAATGTCGGGTACATAGGAGAAACATACATTGTCCTGCACATGTAATGTCACCGTGATTAGCGGCAGAAAGAAACTCAATAAATGTCAGGTACATAGGAGAAACATACATTGTCCTGCACATGTAATGTCACCGTGATTAGCGGCAAAAAGAAACGCAATAAATGTCAGGTACATAGGAGAAACATACATTGTCCTACACATGTAATGTCACCATGATTAGCGGCAGAAAGAAACGCAATAAATGTCAGGTATATAGGAGAAACATACATTGTACTGCACACGCTGCGCAGCTGGTGTTAAGAGTAGGCAAACTTGCACAAATTTTGACCATCAAGAATAACAATATTACAGCCAGCTGTAATAAAAGTCCTTAAAAGGACTTTTGGGTCTTTTCAACAGAACAACTAGCCCTGCCTAGCCAAATCCTATCCCTACACTATCTGTGCCTGTGCAAATGTTATACATTATATGACTAACGGCAGAAAAAAATACATTGGATGTCAGGTATTTAAGATACAGAAAGGTTACACTGCACATGCAGCACAGGTATGTGACATTACCTGCGCTATGTCTGCTGCATAACGTTTGCTCATTCGGTGAAATTTTTCTGCTCATACACAAAAAAAAATCTGCGCAACTGTACTTTTGACAAACTTGCATATATACCATTTACTATGCGCAAGGCGAGCAGTAAGGGACAGGGAAGTGGGCGTGCTGCTGATGGTGCACGGTGGGCGCAGTGAAACAGTGTCTGCTGGCAGAGCACAAGAAACAAAGTCGTCCACAAAACTCCTAGCTTCATGTCTCAGTTTGGAGGGCGGCGCAAGACAGGTTCTTGTTAGGTCAACATGTCAGGAGGAAGACCAGAGTGAGGTTAATTTTTTAGGTTAAAAAATTAGGGGTGAGGGCCTGCTGGCGAACCTCTTAAATATTTAAAGGCCAAGGCAGCCTAATAAGCAGATTGATATGATGGAGGAAGAGGACGAGAAGAGGAAGGGGTTCAGGAAATACAGTGTAATCAATACACCTTAAAAGCCACATTTAAAGTTCCTTTATGTTCAGCCGCTTTCCTCTGGTGGGGTAGTGAAGTCAGGGACAATCCAGGCCGTGTTCATTTTGATTAGCGTCAACATTTTCAGTTGACAGGCGGATGCGCTTAGCAGTTATTATGCCCCCAGCGGCACTAAATAACCCCTCTGACAAAACGCTGGCGGCAGGGCAGGCCAGCACCTCCAAGGCGTAGAGCACCAGTTCTTGCCACGTGTCCAGCTTAGACACCCAATAATTATAAGGCACAGAGGGATCGCTGAGGACCTTGACATTGTCAGCTAGGTACTCCTTTACCATTTTACAAAACTTTTCCCTCCTAGTTGTGACACTAGGCCGCTTATCAGAACCTTTTCCACATGCAGCGCTGTCCGTCTTTATTGTGAGCAGGTAGAGTTCCAGCGCGTGCTCAGGTCGCACAGCAGTCAGTGAGCTGGCAAGTGTAAGCGCTGCTGCAGCGTTGCCAGACCGGCAGAAGCTGTAGGTGACCTTCGGAAATGGGCACCTTCACCAGCAGCTCAGGCAACTTGGTGTAGGTTTTGAGAAACCGCTGAACCACTAAGTTGAAGCAGTTGTTTGGCCTGAGGGAGACTCCTGTTCGTCCTTCCTGTTGGAGGAACAGGTAGACTCATTCCTGTCATTAGTTACAGGGTCCTATAGGGTCAGTTTGGTTTAGGTTCCTGTGTATGAACTCGCCTACTTTTGAGGCCTGTTCATACTGGTAGTCAGTCAGGATTAGAGTCAGGGTTTCCTTTAGGAGGTGTCCATCTTCCTTCCTTAGTTTCCAGGCCTAATCTTCTTTCCCTACTACGCTCTGTGTGGTTTTCCCCCCACACCTGAGCGTGACAGTATGTGTGTGAGCTTGCCGAGCTCCAAAGCCGTACCAAGTTGCGGCCGTTATCAGACACAACCACGCCTGGTTGTAGGTTGAGTGGCGAGAGCCACAGCTCAGCCTGGTCCCTTATACCCTGCCACAGCACTGTGGCGGTGTGCTGTTTGTCACCTAAGCAAATAAGTTTCAGCACAGCCTGTTGCCGCTTCCCCACCGCTGTGCTAAACTGCTTCCAGCTACTGACTGATGGCTGACTGGTGCTGCAAGATGAGAATTCCTAGATGGAAGTGGTGGAGGAGAAGGAGGGGTTGCAGCCGCTAATGTAGGTGGTGGCGGAAATCCTGATGGAAGTAGGGCCCGCGATCCTTTGTGTCGGTAGCACCTGTGCCATCCCAGGGTACAACTCGCTCCCAGCCTCCACAACGTTCACCCAGTGTGCTGTCAGGGAAATGTAGCATCCCTGGCCAGAAGCACTTGTCTATGTGTCAGTCATTAAGTGGACCTTCCCAGTAACTGCATTGGTCAGGGCACGGGTTATGTTTCGGGACACATGCTGGTGTAAGGCGGTGAGGGCACACTGACAAAAATAGTGGCGGCTAGGTACTGAGTAGCGAGGGACAGCTTCTGCCATCACACTGCGAAAAGCCTCAGTGTCCACAAGCAACATTTTCAGCGCCAGCAACCAAAAAGGTGTGCATTTTGTGCTATGGCCTGTGGGTGGATGGCTGGGTATTTGCGCTTTCGTTCAAAGGCCTGGGGTATGGACATCTGTACGCTGCGCTGAGACACAGAAGTGGATGTGCTCGCTGATGGTGCTTGCGAGGGTCCAGGTGCAGGACGGGAGGCATCTGGGCCTGTGTCTTGGCTAGCACGTAACACAGGGAAGAGGAGTCAGTGGTGTGACCCGCAGACACCGACTGTGGATCCAGGGGTTTGGCCCACCTATTAGGGTGCTTTGCTGCCATGAAGATCATGCTGGTGGTGGTCAGGTTGCCAGTGTTCATGGCCTGCCTTCTCCCTTTTGCCACCCCACCTCTCCCCCTCTGATCCTTCCCCCTCTGTACTGCTGTCCTCACTCAGCTTGCCTTCCCATGTTGGGCCAGTGATTTTATCGTCCACCACCTCCTCTTCCACTTCTTCACTCTGGTCCTCCTCCTGACAAGTTGACCTTCAGTGCTGCTGACACTCAAAAACATTTGGGGTGAGGGTCTGCTGCTGATCTGACTGTGTAAAACATTAGGGGTGAGGGCGTGCTGCTACTTGCGCTTTATATACAAATAAATATATGTTTCCTAACAATATTTCCTCTAAAATCGATGATATCTTCGGTTTTGGGGTATTATTGTCATTCCGTAAAAATGGCGTAATAGTCGGACATCATTGTTAATAGCAGCGACTTCGGTGTCCAAGATGCATCCAGACATCCCCCCCATGCTGATCCCTAACCATTTCTGTGGTGTTTCAACCATTTCTCACGTTTCCCTATGAACCAAACACCCTCCCCTCTGCAGAGCAGGGGGTGCCTGGTCTTCTCCCATTGACTTCCATTATACTTGGGTGCTCGATCATCACTAATGTTTATATATGCAGCCATGTGCATGCCCTTGCCAAATTTATCCTCATGCACATGGGGCTGGATTAGGATTCAGTTGCATTGCCTCAGTACGGGCTCAATGGTTTACAAGCCACTATGCTTGATGGTTAACAATTATTGGTAGAGGACTATGCTTGATGGTTACATTTATTGGCAGAGGGACTGTGCTTGATGTTTATAATTGTTGCAGAGACACTATACTTGGTGGTTACAATTGTTGGCAGAGGCACAAACTTGGTGGTTACAATTGTTGGCAGAGGCACAATGCTTGGTGGTTACAATTGTTAGGCAGAGGCACAATGCTTGGTGGTTACAATTGTTGGAAGAGGCACTATGCTTGGTGGTTACAATTGTTTGCAGAGGCACAATGCTTGGTGGTTACAATTTTTGGCAGAGGCACTATGCTTGGTGGTTACAATTGTTTGCAGAGGCACTATGTTGGTGGTTATATGTTGGCAAGGCACTTGTGGTGGTTACAATTGTTGGCAGA
>ONZH01014809.1:0-24357 GCA_900303285.1 Rhinella marina | reverse complement strand
TCCATTACTTATTTTGAAAGGGAATGATACCAGAAAGTTTAGCTATCTAATATAGTCTCAGAGGTCTGCTCAATTTATAAAACCCATTGTTAAACACATTAGGGATTAAGGAATTATAAATTACTAGGATTCTCATCTGTTCACCAGAGCATTCTGGATGACCTATCCTGTCCTGTATTACACAGACAACTCATTGATTTGAATGGAAACTGTGCAGTACCTATTTTCACCTTGTGCTGGTGCTGCAACAACATTAAACATTTATTGCCAGGGAGCAGCTGATTGCTAGGACTCCCACCAGAGGGACACTGTCATCTGCTTATTGTCAAGGAACCTAAACATGGCAATACACATTAGACTAAGGCTGGCCAAACCTACCAATTGTGGCGGGACTGGACGTGAGTATGATGTGAATTGGATGTTTAGACAATGTTCATTAGCCATATGTAAGTGAAAAAAATGGAACAGGTATGTTGAATTTCCACATTTCCAATCCTTTGTTCCACGAGAGATACCCCATCAGCAGAAATGTCAGACAGTGGCTTACTCCCCTCTCACAATTCAAAACACATGCACATTGCATGCATATCAGGGTGGTGGCAGAAATAGCTGCCAGCCAAATGATCAATTGAATGTGTAGGCCACCTAAACAAATTGGAATTGTTCAAAGCAGATCATCTCTTTCACTAGTGACTGTTGATAAAGTTTAAGAAATCTGTCATGGCACACTGGGTCTTCTGTGAAGGTGCTGGCTGTAGATTCCGAACCCAGTAATCTGTGTAGACCAAAACTCCAGCACACTTCTGAACTCTTAATTACAGATTTTTACTGGAAATAATGCTCAACAGTAAGGAAGGCAGGCGATGACGTCACCACACTCCCATGTGGTGACGTCATCACACATATTGCAGGTCCTTTGGCAGGTCCTGTTCAGTGAAGATAGAAGAAGCTGCTGCAGTGCAATCAAGTGGATGAGGTGAGTTGTTTTTTGTTTTGTTTTTTAACCCCTAAATGACCATATTGTTTTGCATTCTGTCTTAAGAATGCTATTGTTTTCCGATATAACCATATTTTAATGGAAAATAATAAAGTGGAGTTTGGGTTCCCATTGGCTTCAATGGGGTTTAGGGTCAAGTTAGGGTCAAGTTTGGGTCCCAAACCCGAACTCTGACCTGAAGTTCGTCCGAACCTGGCGAACCTGAACTTCCAAGGGTTTGCTCATACCTAATGAGGAGTCTTCTGCCCAGATACAATAAATCTGTATGGGGATGAGCAATCACTCAGTGATCACTTGTCCCCATATAGAGAATATGATTGCTGCATATAAACTCTGCTCTCACCTCCTTCGACGAGCAGTTAATTATCGTGATTGAATGGATCATTCTCAATAATCGCCTTGTCAGTCGACTCATGTAAAGCATCCAATATGTTGGATACAGAGAATACAGGTGCTGTAAGCAAGGTCTGTAATATGCAGCCAGTGTTCTTTTTTCTTGGATCTCTTCCATTGAAATAGCAGTGATCAAGGCAATATACTAGCAAAATGCTGATAACTACAGTCAATGTATAGAACTGTGAATGAGTAAAGAGAGCAGTCATCCTGCGGCAATGACTGAGATTGGAGTAAATTTCAATCCACCATTAAAGAAGAGGGTTCATCAGCAAAGAAAAGAGGCCCCATAGGACTGTTCTGAAAGAATGACTGTTAGGGCATACTCCAGATCTGCCATAACAGCTGTCTGTGCATTGTGCATACACAGGGTATAAAACATAGGTATTTCAATCAATTATTATAAAAGTAAAATTCTGCACTCTACTGTTCTAAAGTAAGATAACAATTATATATTATATTATGTGCACCCAACAATTAAATTATTAAAATGGAAAATAAGTCCTGAAACAAAGAATTCACACACCCAACAGAAAATGTAAAAACCCTTGAATCTTCCAGTTCAAGAAAAAAGTTCCCCACAGAATGGCTCCTCTTCTGCCATTCAAGATGGCCACACTGCTTCTCAGACTGTCTGATGCATATTGTGCATTTGGTAGCCTAAGACACTTCCTACTGCACTTAGGATTGGCCAGCGCTGGTCAGATGAACAATGCTGGCCAAACCAAGGTGGTCCTCCTTTGAATGGCAAAGGAAGAGCCCAAGAATTAGCAGATCTACAACTAAAAAGATTCAAAGGAGGGCATCATTTAAGTGTTCATTCCCAGGTTAATTTGATTTTTTTTTCTTGAACTGGAGGCTGTCACAGTGAAGCAAAATTGAGGAAATAAGTTGTGTTATCAAAATTAGCTATGTTATTTAGGGGTTAAACACAAAGCTTTAATTTATCTTTTTGAAACCCTAGGAAAGAGCTAACATTTTTTATTTTCAGTATCCAACTGAAGAGCAGCTGCCTGGCACTTCTTCATGCAAAGCTTGTTATTCCATATCGTCTCCTGATACTTTTCGTGGTTGGTTTGACTCATCTCTACTCCATTTGGATTTGAGACTGAGTGCTTCACGCTTGAGCCCTTATGAGCCACTTCATATGCATTCATGCTGATCAGAAATGCTTTATGACTTATTAAAATTTTTAAAAATCATTAGTTGTAATCTGAAAGGCCTACAGGAAAGATAAAAATGTTCACAAAATAGTTTTTGACATCTAAATGCATGGCTTAGATGATATATATCCAATACTACGCTTTAAGTACAAGATTTACTGGTTCGGAATTAAATGGGTACATTTGTTGTAAGAGAAAGATAAATAGAAGGACATAGTTTTATTACACTAACACTTTACTGAAATTTATATAATGCTCTTAGATTTCCAGCAACATCCTTTTATAAGGATATAATAAACTGAATTTCATCATTGCAAGTTAAGAGAAGAGCTGTTCATTTTACAACAAAGACATTCTGAGGAACGATAAAGAATCTCAATGCCCAACTGATGTTTAGGAGCATGGAACTTCTTTATTAAATGCAAATTACCTCTTCATCTCTCATTCCATAAGTTCAATGGCAATGGCCCTTTTTGAAACTTAGCTTGTCATCTGTACCAGAGAGATTTTGTGCTTGGGAGAGAGGAATTGGAAAGAAAATGGAGAAACAGAGGTCCTTCACACAATATTTTTTTGTGTGTTTCATAAATTGCAGCAGAAACCACAATAAAATATGTATAAAAAGAGTTCATTTGTGGTTTTAATGTATTTTTGTGAAAATAGGGATGTCTTGGAACAAAGCATCTAAAGAAGGTCACACTCAGAGCATATTGGAATTTGTAAAAAACACTACCAGGTTCACAAACTGCAAGCCACTGAGCTTTATGTACCAGTCCAGGAGTTATGAAATTTCCTGATGGCCCAGTATAGAAAAGAGGTAGGATTTTTTGAATGTTTTGTTAGCAGCTATTGTCCAAAATAATATTAAAGAGTTTCTCTTAAAAAGACAATCCCTTTTCATATGACTCATTAAAATAAGGACATCATAGACATGGACTCTGTTTTTTTCACAGATATGTGTGCTCAATCTGATAAACTCCATGCATGTCCAGTTCTGGTCCATTTTTGAGGATCAGACTCACTCATTCAAGTCTGAAAGGGTAAGAAAAAGGTGGTTTGCACGCGGATCTGAATTTAATAAGCACAAAATCTGACACAGTCAGGAGAATAGAGCCTAATGATGACCTATGGGATCCATACATTTGAGAAAAGGCTGAATGTGTCACCCAAATACATATATAAGTCATATACTTAGCAGAGCCCCTTCAAGAGATGTATGCTCTTAAATGACCGAAAAGAATTGTGTTTTTGTTTCGGAAAACTTTTAGATCTATGGTTTAAACATTTTTCAGCAGATCTGGGGTCCTGTTGGGAAATATGTCAGTCAATATGCAAATAACTGCTACCAGGAAATACTGAGGTTGGTCTTATGGGTATTTTTTAGATGATAGTTATTTCTGCATGACCTTAATAAACATCACCCCTATTTTTTGCTTCATCCCTACATAATGCCCCATCATCATTTCTTGATATTTTCCTGCTTGATATTTTTTTTCTTGTAAACATTGTGTGCAGTAGATGATGCTGCTAATACCAACAGGGATTCACGACACTTCTTCCCCTGAAGAATGTTGGACTACAATTCCCAGAACCACTAGTTTCCTTATACCATTGCAACCTAGGGGAAGAGGAGATGACAAGGAAATACTGAATGAGCTGAGCAGGAGGTTTGGGACAGGGACCAAACAAGAAAAAAAGAGAACACATGCCCAATAGTGGCTCCATGCCAACAGAAACAGCCACAAGGGACACAGAAGGAAGGTCCGCACTGCCCGGCAATTCTTGAAAGGAGAGGATTTGGATACCAAGAAGTACTACTGATGCCCCAAAATTCTAAGAATTGCCCACAGTACCTTGGGCCACTGAATTTTCATCCCAAAGTCTGAATACTACAGCCCCAAACTGGATTTTGGTGCAACAACAGTCTTGCTGCAAAGAGGAGTGAGTAGACATTGTTGGTCTACTTGTTGTTTTGATATTGAGAAGTTGAGAAGAGAACTGTTGCTTAGAGAACTTCACAATGTGTTCACAATATTAAAGTGCACCAACGGTTACTGAAAGAGCTCCACCATCTACAGCCATAGGGCCCCAGTGGTTGGACTAGGGGAGTAGTGAGTGACAAATGAGACATGTGCGCTGGGTGCAGAAGTGTAGAGGATTGAGTGGGCACCCAGGCAATTCATTTAGATGGTGAAACAGGAAGCAGGTGACTCAGCTATGCTGATTACCAGCAGTCACACATTGCATTATATTCATTTTGGGCTAAAAATTATTTTTTTAATTGGTCTTTATAAAAATATTCAGTCATTCTGTCACAAAGGGTTAACTGTCTAGCTGTGTGAATCATACTTTCATTTTCACTTTGTGCTGGTCATCTAATATACCTTATCTCTAAATTACTAAAAGGTCATAAACGCTTATTTAAGCCATATTCTTATCAGCAACATAAGACCTAAGCTATAATGAGTGTTTATAAGGATCTGTCAGTTGAGCTGTTTGATGGGGAAAATCTCAAGGCTGTACAGAGACAAGGGGCTTAAACTTTTTAAATAAAGACCTATTGGAAAAAATATTTTTAGCTCAACATGAGTACAATGCAACCTTAAAAAATTGTAGGAATTAGGCTACTTTCACACAATCAGTGTTTGATTAGTGATTTTCATCAGTGATTGTGAGCCAAAAACAGGTATGGAGCCGACACAGAGAGGTTTAACAGGAATATTTGAACCTCTTCTGTGTTTTTGACCTTCACCTGGTTTTGGCTCAGAACCACTGCTGGAAATTACTGACCAAACACTGACCTAATAGTTGAATATCCAACAAAAGATCTCTAAGGCACTAGTGATTAATATGACATACAAAAAATAACGCATCCAGATAAAAATGTTGGATTGCTAAAAAACTCTGCAAATGGTTATTTCTCAGGCAGATATGTAAATGATTACAGGTGCGGTCTGATAAGACATTGGGTCTTGCCACAAAATGATGTAAAAGTGCTTCCCCGCTGCTCTATAAAATGGCTTTCAGATGCTACTTTTGGGTAGTGTGCGTCTTGGTGGGAGCTGCTGACTGCTAGACATTCCTGTAAGACACGCTCAAAGACATTTTGCCCAGTTGAAAGATGCAGGATGGTCATTTTGACAAATCGACCTTAAAGAAGAACTCCCGCAAAAAAAATTATTCTCTGACCAGTTAGAAAGGTGCATGATATAATCTATAGTGAATGCAATCTTTTTATCAGGGACTCTAATTGAGAGTTATCCACTTTCTTCTTATTGTAGCTGGGTCATGTGACCAACTCCCTGACCTCCAACTGAAGCCAGTCATTGCTCTATTCATTCCTATGAGACTGAAAGTGAGACTCCCATAGGAATGCATAGAGAATTAGACTTCCTGTCCACACATAAGGTGCTGTGTGAGTTGGTGAGTCTAATTCCTAGTCACATGACACAGATAAGAAACTTCAGGATTATATAAGTCAAAAATACAGACACTGGTAAGAAAATGACATTCACTACAGATTACATCATGTAAAGTTCTAGCAGGATATGGAATAAATTTTTTTGCGGGAGTTCTTCTTTAACCTACGCTATTAGAAGATGCTGGGATACATGTGGATACATGAGGGACCACACACATGGCAAACAGGCTGTGAACAGCCCAGACAGACCTCCAGTAGAGAGGATTTTTTGAGACCCCAATAAGTACAAGGAGCTCCCACAGTTTTATTTTCCACCATTGAGACACAGGCAGCACCTTTATTACACACCCCTGTCTCTACATGGACTATTTCCAGTGGTGTGGTGACATTCAAACATACAAAGTTTCATCCATTCCAACAGCACCTTCTTGGTGCGTTATTTTTTATCTATCTATCTATCTATCTATCTATCTATCTATCTATCTATCATCTATCTATCATCATAACAGCCCTATTTAAGTGGTTGTATGAGTGTTTTTTACTGATAACTTATCCTGAGGATAAGTCATCAGTATGTGACTTACAGTCCCCTGCTGATCGGCTGTTTAAAGAGGCTGATCCTCACAGTGCCATCCATTTGGATAGAGGCTGTGCTTGGTATCACAGCTCAGCACTATTCACTTGAATAGGGTTGTGTGCCTAGGCCATGTTACCGAGGAACCTGATGTCATAGACCTAGGAAGAGGTTGCGTTGCTCACCTCTTTAAACAGCTGATCAGCGGGGATGCCAGGAGTTGGACCCCCACCGATCACTAACTAATGACTATAGTTGAGCGAATATATTCGTAAAGATTTGTTATCTGTACGGATATTTGCGTACTTGTTAATATTCGTTACTCGGCCGAGTAGCATGCGAAATTTGTGGTTTTTTTTAAACTCCTCCCTGCATGTTTAGCGCCTATAAACATATAGCCAATAAACATGCAGGGAAGCCTAGGGGACCTCCTGCCATGACCTACTACCTTTTCTACATGTCTAGGAGTGATTGGCTGCCTGCATCAGGTGACCTGCTATTATATATATATGCGTACGCCTGGGGCTTGGATCACACACCTTGTGGTTTTAGGAGAGGGAAAGAGTATGCGTGTGATAGGGATAGAGAAAGCGTACGAAATTAGAGAATATTCATTTCTATTAGGCAGGGAACTGCATTTGTGACCCAAAAGTCTTTTTAAAGACTACACTACACTTCAGATTCAGATTTCTGCAAGCAGCCCAGCAGAAATATACTGCAGTCTGTAGAGTCACTGTCTGACCCTACAGATACAGAATACCCTCCAGTGTTGCTTGCTGAAATCTGCTGTATATTATACATTAGGTGCTCTCACAGTGTCATATAGTGTGTGATACTGTAAGGCATCTATTCTAATAAAGCTCATACGTACATTAGTATATTGTAGTATATTGTAGTATAGTGTATTTTCATGACTATGAAAATTGTAGATTCAAACTGAAGGCATCAAAACTATGAATTAACACATGTGGAATTATATACTTAACAAAAAAGTGTGAAACAACTGTAAATATGTCTTATATTCTAGGTTCTTCAAAGTAGCCACCTTTTGCTTTGATTACTGCTTTGCACACTCTTGGCATTCTCTTGATGAGCTTCAAGAGTTAGTCACCTGAAATGGTTTTCACTTCACAGGTGTGCCCTGTCAGGTTTAATAAGTGGGATTTCTTGCCTTATAAATGGGGTTGGGACCATGAGTTGTGTTGGGCAGAAGTCAGGTGGATACACAGCTGATAGTCCTACTGAATAAACTGTTAGAATTTGTATTATGGCAAGAAAAAAGCAGCTAAGTAAAGAAAAACGAGTGGCCATCATTACTTTAACCACTTCAGATCTGGGCCATTTCCCCCCTTCCTGACCAGGCCTAATTTTGCAAATCTGACATGTGTCACTTCATGTGGTAATAACTTTGGAACGCTTTTACTTATCCAAGCGATTCTGAGATTGTTTTCTCGTGACACATTATACGTCAAGTTAATGGTAAATTTGAGTCGATAAGTTTTAATTTTATTTATAAAAAAATCCAAAAGTTAATGAATATTTGAAAAAAATTAATCTCTCTGCCTTTAAGACAGATAGTGATGCCCCATAAAATCCTTTTTAATTTACATTCCCCATATGTCTACTTTATGTTGGCATCATTTTGGTAGTGTAATTTTTTTAGGACAGTAGAAGGTTTAGAATTTTAAATGCAATTTTTGCAAATTTGCAAAATCAACTTTTTTAAGGACCAGTTCAGTTCTGAAGTCAGTTTGTGGGCTTACATAATAGAAACCACCCATAAATGACCCCATTTTAGAAACTACACCCCTCAAACTATTCAAAACTGGTTTTAGAAATGTTGTTAACCCTTTAAGTATTCCACAGGAATTAAAGCAAAATAGATGCATTTTTTGCAGATTTTTCATTTTAATTTTTTCCTGTAACACATCAAGGGTTAACAACAAAACAAAACTCAATATTTATTACCCCGATTCTGCAGTTTGCAGAAACACCCCACATGTGGTCGTAAACTGTTATTTGGGAATACGCCAGGGCTCAGAAGGGGGGAAGCAGCATCTGCATTTTCTAACATGGAATTTTTTGTCATGGTTTGTAAGAGTGATAACTTTTTAATTTTTTGTGGACTGAGCTGCGTGAGGTCTTATTTTTTGCGGGACAAGCTGTGATTTTTATTGGCACCATTTTGGGGTACATCCGGCTTTCTGATCACTTTTTAATCTAATTTTTGGGAGGTTAACTAAAAATAAAAAAAGCAGTTTAGGGGCATTTTTCTATATTTTTTTTTACGCCGTTCACTTGATGGGGTAGATCATGTGATATTTTTGTAGAGCCAGTTGTTACGGACGCAAAAATACCAAATATGTCTATTTTTTATTTATTTTTTTACGTTTTACACAATAAGAGGATTTTTAGAAAAAAAATCATGTTTTTGTGTTGCAATTTTTTAAGAGCCATTTTTTTTCATTTTTCGGGCTATGATCTTGTGTGAGGGCTCATTTTTTGCGGGATGAGGTGACGTTTTTATTGATGACGCTATCATTTTGGGATTCATACGACTTTTTGATTGTTTGATATTATGTTTTTTGGTAGGTGATGCGACAAAAAAAGCTGATTTGGCATAATTTTTATTAGATTTTTTTTACGCAGTTCACTTGATGGGATAGATCATGTGATATTTTTATAGAGCCGGTCATTTGGACGTGGCGATACCAAATATGTCTATCTTATTTATTTATTTTTATTTGTAACTTTTTTTAATGAAATATTTGGGGGAAAATTATTTTTTTATATATATGTGATTTTTTTTGTTATAATTCTCTATTTTTTTATTATTTTTTTACACTTTGTGTCCCCCATAAGGTCATACAAGACCTCAGGGGGACATTTAACTTCACTTATTTATTTATTTTTTTTTTTTACACTTGATTTCTCCTGTAACTGGGGCTAACATAGTAGCCCCAGTTACAGGGGAAATACAACCCCAGAGAGGCTGTAGAGCATAATACTATGCTGTACAGCCTCAGTGCAGGGCTGAGCGGGTCTATGAGAGACCCGGCAGCTCCTGCACTCTCCCGGCCCCGCCGGGCCGGAACAGGAAGCGCAATAGCGCTTCCTGATCTGTATACACAGCACTCGATGAGCGCTGTGTATACAGCGATCTAGAAGGCAGGGACCCCTGGGAACGGTCCCTGCCTTCTCTTTGGGGTACCCTGCTGTCACTGACAGCAGGTACCCCACTGTGCAGCTGCACGATTAGCGTGCAGCGGCTATCTCTGAATGGACGTTCAGAAACGTCCATTCAGAGATAGATAACCACTTCCGGGACGTTTATAGTCAATGGGTGGACGGGAAGTGGTTAAGAAATGAAGGTCAGTCAGTCCGAAAAATTGGGAAAACTTTGAAAGTGTCCCCAAGTGCAGTCGCAAAAACCATCAAGCGCTACAAAGAAACTGGCTCACATAAGGACCGCCCCAGGAAAGGAAGACCAAGAGTCACTTCTGCTGCGGAGGATAAGTTCATCCGAGTCACCAGCCTCAGAAATCGCAGGTTAACAGCAGCTCAGCTTAGAGACCAGGTCAATGCCACACAGAGTTCTAGCAGCAGACACATCTCTACAACAACTATTAAGAGGAGACTGTGTGCAGCAGGCCTTCATGGTAAAATAGCTGCTAGGAAACCACTGCTAAGGACAGGCATCAAGCAGAAGAGACTTGTTTGGGCTAAAGAACACAAGAAATGGACATTAGACCAGTGGAAATCTGTGCTTTGGTCTGATGAGTCCAAATTTGAGATCTTTGGTTCCAACCACCGTGTCTTTGTGCGACGCAGAAAAGGTGAACGGATGGACTCTACATGCCTGGTTCCCACCGTGAAGCATGGAGGAGGAGGTGTGATGGTGTGGGGGTGCTTTGCTGGTGACACTGTTGGGGATTTATTCAAAATTGAAGGCATACTGAACCAGCATGTCTACCACAGCATCTTGCAGCGGCATGCTATTCCATCCGGTTTGCGTTTAGTTGGACCATCATTTATTTATCAATAGGACAATGACCCCAAACACACCTCTAGGCTGTGTAAGGGCTATTTGACCAAGAAGGAGAGTGATGGGGTGCTACTCCAGATGACCTGGCCTCCACAGTCACCAGACCTGAACCCAATCGAGATGGTTTGGGGTGAGCTGGACCACAGAGTGAAGGCAAAAGGGCCAACAAGTGCTAAGCATTTCTGGGAACTCCTTCAAGACTGTTGGAATACCATTTCAGGTAACTACCTCTTGAAGCTCATCAAGAGAATGCCAAGAGTGTGCAAAGCAGTAATCAAAGCAAAAGGTGGCTACTTTGAAGAACCTAGAATATAAGACATATTTTCAGTTGTTTCACACTTTTTTGTTAAGTATATAATTCTACATGTGTTAATTCATAGTTTTGATGCCTTCAGTTTGAATCTACAATTTTCATAGTCATGAAAATATAGAAAACTCTTTAAATGAGAAGGTGTGTCCAAACTTTTGGTCTGTACTGCATATATATATATATATATATATATATATATATATATATATATATAAAAATATATATATATCTATATCTATAAAGAGATAAATATATATATATAGAGAGAGATAGTCTCTAAATGGAGAACACCAGGGGCAAGGGTAGAGGTGGGAGATGTGGGCGTGAAACTGGTGTGGTGGGCAGTGCCCGTGGTAGTGTGCGGGGTGACACTGTGCCTGCTGCTATGGGAGCAGTTAAAAGACGGCAATTCTAGATGCCTGCTTTTCTGCAAAAGCTTGCAGGGCCGCAGGGTACACTTTTGACCTACCCCCAAGAGCAAGAGAGTGTGCTGAAATGGATGGCGGAGAGCGAGTCCAGCCAGATGTCCACTTCCCCGTCTTCCAGCCAGTCCACTCATGACAGCCAGGGGAGTGGACCTGTCCATCCTCCACCTCGCCCTCCTTCTCCAAAGCCTAGATCCTCCACGGTCCAATCTCATATGGAGACTTACTCACTGGAACTCTACAGTGAACCCTTCCCTGATGTGCTACCGGAGGAGATTCTCTGCCCCGATTCGCAAGAGCTGGTGCAGGGTGATGAGGGTGGGGATTTACCTATGGCATCTGAGGAAGTGGTGGACGATCACAAGACACAGGTGTCAGGGGGTGAGGTAGTTGGCAGGGAAGTAAGTCAGAGTGGGGACTCTGAGGAACAGCTGGGTGATGATGAGGGGACAGATCCGACTTGGGGGGATCAGGCACACGAAGAAATCGGTTCTGAGTGTGAGGCAACATCAGCACCACAACCGGTTGGGAGAGGCAATGGGCTGGGCAGAGGGAGAAGCATGGCCCGAGCTACTACTTCCCCAAGTGTTCCCAGGGGTTAAGCTCCAGTGCGCAAAGCTTGACACTCTGTAGCTTGGGAGTATTTTAGGGATGAAGAGGGCGATCGACGGGTAGCGGTGTGCAAACTGTGCCACACCAAGATAAGCAGGGGAGTCAACAAAAAGAATCTGACCACAAGTAGCATGCGCAAGCATTTGGAGAAGAAATACCCCACTAAGTGGTTGGCACTCCAGTCAGCTGGTGACGGTGACACTGCTGCTTCTGCCCCTGTGTCACATGCTGTCAGTGACCTAGTTGCCCCCGGCCGGGACGCTCCAGCCTCCAGCCCTGCAAGGACCCCTGCAACTCCATATCCCTCCTCCGCCTCCATTCATGTGTCCCAGCGCAGTGTTCAATTGTCACTACAGCAGACCTTTGACCGCAAGCGCAAGTACACTGCTGTCCACCCCTATGCACAAGCCTTAAACGTGCAGATCAGTAAACTACTGAGCCTGGAGATATTGCCGTATAGGCTTGTGGAAACTGAAGCTTTCCGCAACCTCATGGAGATGGCAGCCCCCCGTTACTCGGTCCCCAGCCGCCACTATTTTTCACGTTGCCATCCCCGCCCTACACCGCCACGTGTCGGATAACATCATCCGTGCCCTCAGCAATGCGGTTTGTGGGAAGGTCCACCTAACCACAGACACGTGGACAAGTACCGGTGGACACTACATCTCCCTCACGGCACATTGGGTGAACCTGTTGGAGGCTGAGACCGAGTCTGACCGTGGGCCTGCTCATGTGCTACCTACACCCAGAATTGCAGGACCAACTTCGGTGTCTGTTTCACCGGCACATTACGCCTCTTCCTCCACCCCCCCTTCATCTCCCCCTCCTCAAAAAGAGTATTGATGGCCACATTGAGCTACTGTCAGTAGCTCAATGCGCAGCAGCACTGTGGTAGGGAAGTGTCAGCAGGCCGTGCTGAAACTGCTTAGCTTGGGCAACAAAAGGCATACGGCTCAAGAGCTGTTAGAGGGCATCAGGGGGGAGACGACTGTATGGCTTGCGCCGCAGAACCTGCAACCAGGCCTGGTTGTTTGCGACAATGGGCGTAACCTGGTGGCGGCTTTGAAACTTGGTGACTCATACACGTGCCATGCATGGCCCACGTACTAAACATAGTGGTCCAGTGGTTTCTTAAGACCTACCCCGAGCTTGCTGTGTTGCTCACTAAAGTGCGCCGCATCTGTGCACATTTTAGGAAGTCCACCACAGACGCTGCCACCCTCAGGACAGTGCAACAGCGGTTAGAACTCCCTGTTCACTGGCTGCTTTGTGACGTTCCCACACGTTGGAATTCAACGTTGCAAATGATAGCCAGGGTGTACCAGCAGCGAAGGGCAATAGTAGACTGCCAGCTGACAGCTTCCCAGAGGGGTGGTAGTCATGCCAGTCAGCTTCCTCAGGTGAATAATGAGGAGTGGACATGGATGGCTGGCATCTGCCAGGTCTTAGGCCCCTAAGGCAACACGTATGGTTAGCGGCGATGCGGACATCATCAGTGTCACCATCCCGCTGCTGTGCCACCTCCAAAAATCCTTAAAAGACTTAATATCAGAGGATTTAGGCATGTCACAGGAGATGGGGGAAGACAGTCCGTTGTTTGCCAGCCAGAGCACCCTCACATCAGTTTTGCAGAGCGAATTACAGAAGGAGGAGGTAGAGGAGGAGGAGACTCTAGGCCACACTGCAGGGGGCGATTTGATGACAGCAGTTCAGCGGGTATGGGCTGAGGAGGAGGAATTGGAGGTGGATGTAGAGGAGGAGGAGGAGATGGATAGTCAGTCGATTGAGGAGAGGGACGTGTTGCGCTGTGGGACTGTACCTCACATGGCTGACTTTATGTTAGGCTGCCTTTGTCACGATCCTCGCGTGAAGACCATTAAAAAAAAACAATAAAAAAACACAGGTTTTAAAAGAATATCTTTAGTAATAAAAATAACTTTTAATTTTTAACAAACAATAAATAAAAAATAAAAAAATTTAAAAATTTAAAAATTAAGCCGGCCTTTGGCGACGTGCGGCCATCATTGTCTGCAGCTCTCTGAGCCCAAGCTGAAGGCCGCAAATTATCCGGGAGGCAGCATGTAGCTGGTTTCCAAATCGCCGTAAGGCGGCCTCCACCTCAAAGTCAGTGGGGATATCTGTAGGGGTGGAAACAGTAATATAATTAGTATGATCGCATTAAAGGGGTTGTCTCACGAAAAATATTCTAAACTTTAAAAAAAGCACCTGGATCTGAATACTTTAGCAGTTGCATGTCATAAAATAATTTGTATATCTACTAGAACTGACTCAGTTATTCAGTGAAATGTATCTTTATAGAGCCATTTTTTTTCTTATTTCTTTGAACTGCTCACTGAGAAGGCCGCACATGCACAGTTTAAGGCCCCATTCAGACGACCGTGTTATACACGCCGTGTACAGTGTTTCACTGTATGGCGGCGGCCTCAGGAAGCGCACAGCGTCATAACAACCAATGACGCCGTGCGCTCCCGTCCTCTGGGGCAGCACAGGCCGGGCTTTCACGGTCCGTATATGGCCGTGAAACACGGTCGTCTGAATGGAGCCTAAATCTTCAACTGCCTCCTGTCCTGAGCTGAGCTGTGAAAGGGAGAGATGGACACGAGTCTTGACATGCAGCAGAATAGACACTAGTCACACTACCCTTTAGTAACTAGCTTGATGTAGCAGAGTAATTGGGGCAGATCTCTGGATCTATGTGAGGTGCAGGGCTGTTTCTCGCTTTGTTAAAAAGAGATTGCCAATGTACTATAATATTATGTGATGTATGTCACATTTTTGCTAAATATTTTTGGGGTAACACAAGTTTTTACTTCTTTCACTACCTTGATTTTAAAATTATTGTGATATGTCTGCTTCTGTAACCACTTGGAGAACATAATGTGTACACAGTCTAGTTATCATAACATGTTGGGTGGCATGATCCTAGTGCTTGAAAATATTAAAATTCTGTGAATTAGGGGTTTGTACTTACGGGACACCCATAATGAGTGGTCTTCCCAAGGGCCTGGGGAAAACTCCTCATCTCCCCTGACGGTTGGAGCTACAAAAGATAAAACATAAATTTAGCTTATATTTTGAAGACAGAAGTTCCACCCATCACACTTTTTATTTTACCTACCTTCTACCTCTGGTAGTTGGGGTGGTGGTGTCAGAGGAGCTCCTCTGTGGTGCAGCAGCTGTCAAAAATCATTAAATAATGGCCTTACATTCAACTCAAATGAACAGTTGTAACTTCTGATGTTGATACATGGGAATAGTTTGGGGCTGGATCCCATTCCTAACCACTAGTGCTCTTATATCACTGCAGCTGCACTCCCACGTAGCTTGGATTAACAATAAATTAAATATGTTTACACTTACTAGAAGCAGAAAGTAATTCTGGGCATTACTCTGCCGGCGACGGTGACGTCATTGATGTTGCTCTGCATCATAAATCCGTACACAATTGTTATGAAGACCGTTTTTAATACTAACACTGAATACTACTATGAAGATATTATGGGTGAGAG
This sequence comes from Rhinella marina, assembly GCA_900303285.1. NCBI lineage: Eukaryota > Metazoa > Chordata > Amphibia > Anura > Bufonidae > Rhinella > Rhinella marina. The sequence goes on along the minus strand of ONZH01014809.1, from coordinate 8,887 downwards.
GAGGGCGATATGATGTGGAGTGGGCATTTCATGTGAAGGGAACATAGAATATCTGGGGTGCATATTTGATGGAGGGGGCATTTGTTGGGAGGTGTGGGGGGTTGAATGAATGAATGAATGAAAGATGTCTGTGTGTCACATTCTGCAGGTACAAACATAACAAATATAAATACAGCACATACAATGCACTAGTATACCATAGCTCCAGTCTTTTATTAGCTATTAATTATTTATTCAGGCCCCCCCCCCGCCATATATCATTGCTCAGGATCCCCCCCACCAATATCAGTTATTAATTATTTATTTATTCAGGCGTCCCCCCCTCCATATATCATTGCTCAGGACCCCCCCCCCACCACCACCACCAATATCAGTTATTAATCATTTATTCAGGCACCCCCCCATATATCATTGCAGTCAGGACCCCCCCCACCAATATCAGTTATTATTTATTCAGGCCCCCCATATATAATTGCTCAGGACCCCCACACACACACACACACACACACACACCAATATCAGTTATTCATTATTTATTCAGAGAAAATATCAGTTATTAATTATTTATTCAGCCCCCCCCCCAGTCACTTGCTTAGTATTATTTTTTTTTTAGCTGTTGCGCCTCCCCCCCACCTAATTTGCTCATGAAGCCAGGGCCAGGCCCCCATCAGAGATCAGACTACACTATACATAAAACTTACAAAAATAAACATAAAACTTACCTCTACTGCTCCGTGTTTGCCACTCTGCTGTCTGCATGCCCGCGCTGCACAGTCACGTGACCTGGCTGCGTACAGCGTCAGGTCATAGTGCACGCTGTACGCAGTCAGGCAGCGGGCTACAGCACACCAGGAAGGAAATGGGGGCGCGCCGGCGGGGGTAAGTATAAGCGCTTCTTGCGTTTCTCTTCACCGGCACCTGCATACTAGCGATCGCTTCCAGAAGCGCACCCTAGTATGGATGGATGGCAGTGGCTTGGTCCCCCCTCACATGCTGGGCCCCTGTGCAGCCGAACCGGCTGCACAGGCGATATGTCCGCCCATGAGTGGGGACACGGGGAGTACGGGACCGGCCCACGGAGGGCAGCGGCCATTCTGGCATTTGCCAGAAGTGCCAGACGGGCAGCCCGGCCCTGTCTGTAACCATGGAAATGAGTGGTGTATAATGTGATGGAAAAATGAATCCAGCCAGCAAAGGAAGCAATATGGACAATCACAATACATTAGTAAGTGGTTTGTATTAACTTTCTCTACATGATAAATGCCACTTACTGAAGTGAGACGACCCCTTTAATTCTCGTGAATTATAAATCTCACTTTTTTTGTATAAACTGCATTTTCAATAGTTAAAGAATCTGATAATTTCTCAATGTGATTTCCATTAATCTGTCACGTGGAGCAGCACTATAAATAATGCTCATGATAATGTTGAATTCTTTAGTTAATGTGGAAGCCTGGAGCCAGAAACTGACAAAAGTGATCCCAACTATGTGAACATGTCTAATGTACCACTGCTTACAGCCCTAATGTTTCTAAGTGCTTGATGAAAGCATAGCCATCTTCTCGCTTCTGTTCTATAATTTATCTTCTTTAAAAAATGACAGCCCAACTTTGACAAGACTGAAGCAACAATTAGTGCTCAGTACCCAGAGCTGAATACAAACTCACACCAGCTGATTGAATATGTCTATACCATGCTGCAGACTGAAAATGTTTATCGGCACATCTTCAGGATAATTAATGTTTAATGAAAATTGCCAAAACATAACACCCTTTGCATATAATCAGATGAACCATCTCTAGTCTCCTCCATGGAAAGCAGTGACAACAAAAAAAGTCCATGGAGACTTGGCGTCTGCAATGTTTGTTACAGGAACACATAGGGATATCACAGTAATATGGGAGATAATCGGAAATCTCATTATAGCTGGGACTCAGTTCATTGTATGGTATACAAAGCTGTACAATTAAACTCTGCAGCCTTCATTTGTTCTTCAAACTCAGGTTCATACTAATAAAATAGTCAATTCCCCTTGGATACTCTTTCAATTTTATCTAATCAGGGGACGGTCTCCAATTAAAATGGCTATATGATTGTGGAAATTCTAATTAATAACCTCTGCTGTTTATAAAACTCAGCCACAGTTGATCTTCACTGTCCTTGGTTTATATTACAACCTTGAACAACCAATCTCCCAAGACAGTTATTATAATGTGATGCTCCTGGCACTGTGTTTGTACAGTGATGTGCTTAACTACAATATAAAGTGTCTACAGTAAGTAAGAATAAGCAATAAGAAAGCTTACAATATGTTTGTATTTTCAAGGTTACAAGAGCCAACAATTGCTTCAACCCTTAAAGTGAGGATCCCTTTTTATGAAATACCAAGGCCAGCATAGGTATATTTATCCTTGACATTTTCTTCCTTTACAAATTGCCCTAGTGGCTAACACAATTATGGTAGTAGTCATGGCGACAGATGAATGAAATACTACTTCTTCTCAGCATGGAATGTAAAAGGAAAGCAGTGGCTTAAACCACTTTAATGACAAACTGAAGCCTACTTCATGACATCAGCTCAGTCTAGTGAGTCTAGCCAGACCATAGTATGGTAACGAGCAGCTCAGTCTAGTCAGTCTAGCCAGGTCATATTGTGGTCACAAGCAGCTCAGTCTAGTCAATCTAGCCAGGCCATACTGTAGTGACAAGTAGCTCAGTCTAGTCAGTCTAGCCAGGTCATATTGTGGTCACAAGCAGCTCAGTCTAATCAATCTAGCCAGGCTATACTGTGGTAATGAGCAATTCAGTCTAGTCAGTCTAGCCAGGCCGTACTGTGGTCACAAGAAGCTCAGTCTAGTCAGTCTAGCCAGGCCATATTGTGGTAACGACCAGCTCAGTCTAGTCAATATAGTCAGGCCACACTTTTGTAATGAGCAGCTCAGTCTAGTCAATCTAGCCAGGCTATACTGTTATAATGAGCAGTTCAGTCTAGTCAGTCTAGCCAGGCCATATTATGGTCACAAACAGCTTAGTCTAGTCAGTCTAGCCATGCTATACTGTGATAACGACCAGCTCAGTTTAGTCAGTCTAGCCAGGCCATACTGTGGTAGCGAACAGCTCAGTCATCAAGCCATACTGTGGTAATGAGCAGCTCAGTCTTGTCAGTTTAGCCAGACCATACTGTAGTCAAGAACATCTCGGTCTAGTCAGTCTAGCTAGGCCATACTGTGGGCACGAGCAGCTTGGTCTAGTCAGTCTAGAAAAGCGATACTGTGGTCATGAGCAGGTCGGTGTACTCAGTATAGCTAGGCCATACTGTGGTAGCAAGCAGCTCGGTCTAGTCAGTCAAGCCAGGCCATACTGTGGTCACGAGCCCCTCGTCAGGTCCACTTTGAACTGCATTTTATGAACTTGCCTAAGATATAAAAATCATAAACTCACTAATAAACTTACTCTTCAGTTTGCTGTTTCCAAAGCTCTCCCATCACGTTATCCATACTGATAAGACAATACATGACTATAAAGGACAATTTCTGCCTGTCGCAGTGGCATTCACGGTGGTCATGTGCGAAGGCATTGATTGACTTCCATAGTCATGCAATGTGTCATTAATATGGACATCATGTCATGTAATGTGTCGTTGATATGGGAATCATATCATGTAATGTGTCATTGATATGGACATCATGCCATATAGTGTGTAATAACTGTAACAAAAATGAAAGGGATTGTCCCACCTTTTAAAAAAAAAATGAAGTGGCCACAGACAGACATTATCTGCACACTAACTGTGCACTCACCCACTTCCTATCTGCTTTCTGTTCCAAGATTGACACCATATATGTTCTGTTACATTTCCAGGCTGCTGACGCCAAAATGGATGGTCCACCACTACACATTATGTGACTGGTCACTTTCCTGTCAAATGCTATAATACCCAGGTCTACTCTGCACCTCCTAGATTCAACCTATGGCACTTCATAGGTTCTGTATCACAAGATTTACAGAAGATACTGTGGCCTTGTGCTTTTAGGACAGGGCAAACGTGTATAAAGTGTTTGCAGCACCCATCTTATAATGTGGCTGCCAGTGTTATGTTCACCATGTTAAAATATATGGTACTGTATGTTTATTCCCCTTTTAGGATCAACTACCTAGGTTGGGAAGGGTCAAGTTGTGACACATTGTATGTTTACCTTCTGTTTGTAAATGTGATAGCAATTCTTCCCCTGTTCATTTGTTGGACACTCAGAGTCCATAGCATAGGGGAAGGGGACTCCTAGTGATCAGCTTGTGGTAACACCAACAGAAGACGAAGCTGAAAGTTTGGAGCTGATAAAAATGCGAGTGCCCAATAGACAGTGACTTATGTCTAAAGTATAAGCTGCTATAGCTACTGTACTGAAACTGAAGTGATGGCACCCTTGTAGTGGTAGAACATACTTGAAAATCAGAAGTGCATCTCCTGGTCAGCCAGAGAGAGGTGCGAATTGGCCTGAGTAAGTACAGAGGATCCATTGTAGCATATTAGTTAATGTTAGTTGGAGAAGGTTCAGAGCACCATGTGGGACTGAGTGCAGTCAGACCCAAATAAGCCTTGTGTTCCCTTAGCCCTGGACCTAGGGTGAATAGCTACCATCCTGGTCTGACTAATGTTTGTTCAAGTATGGTGCACTCATGCTTAGAGTAAAAACAAAGTACTTACACAGCATTAGAGATGAGCGAGTAGTGAAATATTCGAAAGTTCGAAATTCGATTCGAATAGACCGCGAAATTCGACTATTCGACCGAATATCGAATCCCATTAAAGTCTATGGGGAAAAAATGCTCGCCACTTGGAAATCTCAATTCGACCACTTGGAGGTCACCAAGTCCACCCTGAAACCTCAGAAAAGGATGTCAACACTGCTGGAATGCAACTGGGACAGCAGGGGAAGCATGTCTGGGTGCATATAACGCGCCCAAGTCGCACTATTACGCCACTATCACAGCCTCTCAACAATACACTCCAAAGACAATCTAACCTCTCTGTAAAGTGAGACCATACAAGGAAACCTTCTTTCCTCAACATTGCCATGGACCCCAAGCCAAACTAGACAAAAAAGAAGATAAAATTCTGCACCCCTTAAAATCACGTTGCCTATGACAACCACAGATGGCATAGGCAAGGGGGAAATCAAATAGACCCCACCCCTAATTGTCATTGTGTGTGTGTGTGAGATGTGGTCAGACATGTCTTCTTTAAAATGTAAAAACAACTCAAACACATGCAGAAGCCTTAAAATGCCCAAATTGTTGGCGCTTGAGATGTCAGTGACCCGACCTGGCCCAGTGTCATGTCTAGCAGGTAAAGCAGTGGGGATGTTGAGGGATGCGTAGGACCGCAAAAGGCAGGAAGAGGCCATGGGCTGGCCAGAGGCTCATGGAAAATTTTGTGGAGGCCCAAGCGGTGAGACGTCTTAAAAATTGTGTGGAGGCTAAAGAGGTGAAACCTCTTAAACATTTTGTGGAGACCCAAGAGGTGACACCTCTTAAACATTTTGTGGAGGCCCAAGAGGTGAGACCTCTTAAAAATTATGTGGAGGCCCAAGAGGTGAGAACTCTTAAAAATTTTGTGGGAGGCCCAAGAGGTGACACCTCTTAAAAAATTATGTGGAGGCCCAAGAGGTGAGACCTGTTAAAAATTATGTGGAGGCCCAAGAGGTGAGACCTCTTAAACATTTTGTGTAGGCCCAAGAGGTGAGACCTCTTAAAAATTATGTGGAGGCCCAAGAGGTGAGACGTATTAAAAATTATGTGGAGGCCCAAGAGGTGAGACGTGTTAAAAATTATGTGGAGGCCCAAGAGGTGAGACGTGTTAAAATTATGTGGAGGCCCAAGAGGTGAGACCTGTTAAACATTTGTGAGGCCCAAGAGGTGAGACCTGTTAAACATTTTGTGGAGGCCAAGAGGTGAGGACCTGTTAAACATTTTGTGGAGGCCCAAGAGGTGAGACCTGTTAAACATTTTGTGGAGGCCCAAAGAGGTGAGACCTGTTAAACATTTTGTGGAGGCCAAGAGGTGAGACCTGTTTAAACATTTTGTGAAGGCCCAAGAGGTGAGACCCTGTTAAAACATTTTGTGGAGGCCCAAGAGGTGAGACCTCTTAAAAATTATGTGGAGGCCCAAGAGGTGAACCTCTTAAACATTTTGTGGAGCCCAAGAGGTGAGACCTCTTAAAATTATGTGGAGGCCCAAGAGGGAGACCTCTTAAACATTTTGTGCAGGCCCAAGAGGTGAGACCTCTTAAACATTTTGTGCAGGCCCAAGAGGTGAGACCTCTTAAACATTTTGTGCAGGGCCCAAGAGGTGAGACCTGTTAAAAATTATGTTGGAGGCCCAAGAGGTGAGACGTGTTAAAAATTATGTGGAGGCCCAAGAGGTGAGACGTGTTAAAAATTATGTGGAGGCCCAAGAGGTGAGACGTGTTAAAAATTCATGTGGAGGCCCAAGAGGTGAGACGTGTTAAAAATTATGTGGAGGCCCAAGAGGTGAGACCTGTTAAACATTTTGTGGAGGCCCAAGAGGTGAGACCTGTTAAACATTTTGTGGAGGCCCAAGAGGTGAGACCTCTTAAACATTTTGTGGAGGCCCAAGAGGTGAGACCTCTTAAAAATTATGTGGAGGCCCAAGAGGTGAGACCTCTTAAACATTTTGTGCAGGCCCAAGAGGTGAGACCTCTTAAAAATTATGTGGAGGCCCAAGAGGTGAGACCTCTTAAACATTTTGTGCAGGCCCAAGAGGTGAGACCTGTTAAAAATTATGTGGAGGCCCAAGAGGAGAGACCTGTTAAAAATTATGTGGAGGCCCAAGAGGTAAGACCTGTTAAAAATTATGTGGAGGCCCAAGAGGTGAGACCTCTTAAACATTTTGTGTAGGCCCAAGAGGTGAGACCTCTTAAAAATTATGTGGAGGCCCAAGAGGTGAGACGTATTAAAAAATTATGTGGAGGCCCAAGAGGTGAGACGTGTTAAAAATTATGTGGAGGCCCAAGAGGTGAGACGTGTTAAAAATTATGTGGAGGCCCAAGAGGTGAGACCTGTTAAACATTTTGTGGAGGCCCAAGAGGTGAGACCTGTTAAACATTTTGTGGAGGCCCAAGAGGTGAGACCTGTTAAACATTTTGTGGAGGCCCAAGAGGTGAGACCTGTTAAACATTTTGTGGAGGCCCAAGAGGTGAGACCTGTTAAACATTTTGTGGAGGCCCAAGAGGTGAGACCTGTTAAACATTTTGTGGAGGCCAAAGAGGTGAGACCTCTTAAAAATTATGTGGAGGCCCAAGAGGTGACACCTCTTAAACATTTGGGTCGTCGTTAAAATTTGTGGGCCCAAGGCTTAAATTTTGAGGCCCAAGAGGTGAGACGTGTTAAAAAATTATGTGGAGGCCAAGAGGTGAGACGTGTTAAAAAGTTATGTGGAGGCCCAAGAGGTGAGACGTGTTAAAAATTATGTGGAGGCCCAAGAGGTGAGACGTGTTAAAATTTTGTGAGGCCAAAGGGGACCTGTTAAACATTTTGTGGAGGCCCAAGAGGTGAGACCTGTTAAACATTTTGTGGAGGCCCAAGAGGTGAGACCTGTTGAACATTTTGTGGAGGCCCAAGAGGTGAGACCTGTTAAACATTTTGTGGAGGCCCAAGAGGTGAGACCTCTTAAAATTATGTGGAGGCCCAAGAGGTGAGACCTCTTAAAAATTATGTGGAGGCCCAAGAGGTGAGACCTCTTAAACATTTTGTGCAGGCGCCCAAGAGGTGAGACGTATTAAAAATTATTGTGGAGGCCCAAGAGGAGAGACGTGTTAAAAATTATGTGGAGGCCCCAAGAGGTGAGACGTGTTAAAAATAATGTGGAGGCCAAGAGGTGGTGAGACCTCTTAAAATTTTGTGGAGGCCCAAGAGGTGAACTGTAAAAAATTATTTGTGTGAGGTGAGACCTGTTAAAAATTATGTGGAGGCCCAAGAGGTGAGACCTCTTAAACATTTTGTGGAGGCCCAAGAGTGAGACCTCTTAAACATTTTGTGGAGGCCCAAGAGGTGAGACCTTTAAAAATTTATGTGGAGGCCCAAGAGGTGAGACCTTTTTAAAAATTATGTGGAGGCCCAAGAGGTGAGACCTCTTAAACATTTTGTGAGGCCCAAGAGGTGAGACCTCTTAAAAATTATGTGGAGGCCCAAGAGGTGAGACCTCTTAAAAATTATGTGGAGGCCCAAGAGGTGAGACCTCTTAAAAAATTATGTGGAGGCCCAAGAGGTGAGACCTCTTAAACATTTTGTGGAGGCCCAAGAGGTGAGACCTCTTAAAAAATTATGTGGAGGCCCAAGAGGTGAAGATTAAAAATTATGTGGAGGCCCAAGAGGTGAGAGACCCAAGAGGTGAGAGGTTAAAAATTATGTGGAGGCCCAAGAGGTGAGACCGTGAGACCTTTAAAATTTTGTGGAGGCCCAAGAGGTGAGACCTCTTAAACATTTTGTGGAGGCCCAAGAGGTGAGACCTGTTAAACATTTTTGTGGAGGCCCAAGAGGTGAGACCTGTTAAACATTTTGTGGAGGCCAAGAGGTTGAGACCTGTTAAACATTTTGTGGAGGCCCAAGAGGTGAGACCTCTTAAAAATTATGTGGAGGCCCAAGAGGTGAGACCTCTTAAAAATTTTGTGGAGGCCCAAGAGGTGAGACCTCTTAAAAATTATGTGGAGGCCCAAGAGGTGAGACCTCTTAAAATTTTTGTGGAGGCCCAAGAGGTGAGAGAGGCCCGGTTAAAAATTATGTGGAGGCCCAAGAGGTGAGAGACCCTTAAAAATTATGTGGAGGCCCAGAGGTGAGACCTCTTAAAAATTTTGTGGAGGCCCAAGAGG
>ONZH01014808.1:0-53939 GCA_900303285.1 Rhinella marina | reverse complement strand
TGTAGGTGGGGGGGAAGGAGGTTTCGCTGGAAGAGCCAGAGGAGTGCCCCCTGGGCTAGCGTGTGTGGTGGTGACAACAGCCGGAATGGATTTGGGAAAAACTGTTGCATTAACCGGTATGGTATCAATTCTTCTCAGTTTAATACCGTATACGTCCCCTATCTTGGGACCTTATATTTAATGGATTTTTTTCGACACGGAAAACGGAAAAAAGAGCTTGCTCTGGCCAGGGGAGTGTCTTTCCCACTGCAGCTAAGGGGACGTGTCCATGCTCTGCCTATCACAGGTCAGGAGGCAATTAAAAGAAGAACAAAAAAAACATCAGTACAATATCTAATACGTCCCCTATCCGGGTAAATTGTTTGGAGAGAGGGCCTGTAGGTGGGGGGCAGGCTGGGGCAAGGAGGTTTCGCTGGAAGAGCCAGAGGAGTGCCCCCTGGGCTAGCGTGTGTGGTGGTGGTGCAACAGCCGGATGTATTTTGAGGAAAACTTTTGCATCAATACCGTAAATTATGAGATTATCAAAGTTTAATACCTAATACGCCGAAAATTGTTTGGAGAGGGGCCTGTAGGTGGGGGGCAGGCTGGGGGAAGGAGGTTTCGCTGGAAGAGCCAGAGGAGTGCCCCCTGGGCTAGCGTGTGTGGTGGTGACAACAGCCGGATGTAGTTAGAATGACGACGCAGGACCCCAACTTAAAAATTTAGCATCAACCGGTACAATTGTCAATTATGAGCTACATCAAGTGTGGCATGACTTTTTAAATGGATATTGCATGTGGTCACGTACTCCCTGGAACCCCATAGTCACCCCTTCTCTGATGTGCTAGCCCAGAACATTCTCTGCCCCAATTCGCAAGACCTTTTGCTGTTTCCGTGTGCTGACAGTGGGGATTTACCAGTGTTGTCTGAGGAGGTGGTGGACAATGGCGAGACACAGGTGTCGGGGGGTGAGGTAGTTGTATGGGAAGCAAGTTACAGTGGGGACTCCTTGGGGGGGACTTTCTCATGATGGGACAGATTCAACTTGGGTGGATCAGGCACAGGAACAGATGAATTTTTTTGGGGGTTTATTTAACTTTTATTTAGCAAAAAATAACCACAGAGATATTTATTCGTTATCTTCTCTGCGCAGTCTGCGTTGGGGTTCGTCACTTTGATGGCGAGCTGTGCCGCTCTCTCCACAATGGTCTGTAGGTTCTTAGATGGAGACTTTGGGTCGGCGATTTCAGTACAGAAGGACTTGTTGCTCATCAACAGAACCTGGACCTTCATTGCTACCGTATCCAATGTTGGGCAATATAGATTCGCAAGTAATATTATTTTTCACACCTATCCAAAAATAATATGCGCGCCTTAGGTGGACTCCGGAAAAATTGTTTGGAGAGAGGGCCTGTAGGTGGACCTCCGGAAAAATTGTTTGGAGAGAGGGCCTGTAGGTGGACCTCCGGAAAAATTGTTTGGAGAGAGGGCCTGTAGGTGGACCTCCGGAAAAATTGTTTGGAGAGAGGGCCTGTAGGTGGACCTCCGGAAAAATTGTTTGGAGAGAGGGCCTGTAGGTGGACCTCCGGAAAAAATTGTTTGGAGAGAGAGGGCCTGTAGGTGGACCTCTGGAAAAATTGTTTGAAGAGAGGGCCTGTAGGGGGCCCTCCTGAAAAATTGTGGTAAAAGAGTGCCAGTTGGACCTCTAAAAAAATGGCGTTTTTTGGGTCAGCGTTAGGCAAAGACGATATGGAGGAGGAGGAGGAGTAGGAGGAGGAGTAGAGAAGAGGAATCGGATACATAAGTTATTTAAATCTTTAGCTGCTTTCCCCCGGAGGAGATTTGAATTCCGGTGAAATCCAGGCTTTGTTCATTTTAATAAGCGTCAGCCTGTCAGCGCTGTCAGTTGACAGGCGTGTACGCTTATCGGTGATGACGCCACCAGCTGCACTGAATACCCGCTCTGACAGCACGCTAGCGGCAGGGCAGGCCAGCACCTCCAAGGCGTACAGCGCCAGTTCAGGCCACGTGTCCAGCTTTGAAACCCAGTAGTTGTATGGAGCAGAGAGTGATCGCTACGGACGTTGGTATGGTCAGCTAGGTACTCCCTCACCATCTTTCTGTACAGCTCCCCCCTACTCTGGCCTAGACTGGGGACAGGTAACAGTGTCTTGCTGGGGGTGACATAAAAGTGGCAAAGCCTTGGAGATGTTCCCCTGCCAGTGCTGGTTAAGCTGCCTGCTCGCCTCCTCTCCCCCGCTACTTTGGCTCACAGAACTATGCCCTTTGCCGCTAGCGGCGTCAGATGGAAGAATTGTTTTCAGCTTGTGCACCAGGGCCTGTTGATATCTATTCACTCTCATACTCCTTTCCTCTGCAGGGATGAGAGTGGAAAGGTTCTGCTTGTACCGTGGGTCCAGGAGAGTGAACACCAAGTAATCGGTGTTTGAAAAGAATTCTTCTAACGCGAGGGGTCACGGGATAGCAGCCTAACATGAAGTCTGCCATGTGCGCCAGAGTCCCAACACGTAAGAATTCCCTCTTCCTCACTGGCCTGACTCTCCATTTCCTCCTCCTCCTCCTCCAAGTCCTCCTCTTCAGCCATACACGCTCAAGAGTTAAGGACTCTGAGCACTGGTACCCTCTACTGTCTCGCCGAACATTCTCCTCCTCTTCCTCCTCATCCTCATCCCCTCCTCCGATACGTGCTGAGAAACAGAACGGGAAGGTGCTCTGGCTATCAAGCGGACGTATCTTCCTCCACTGTCTCTTGTGACAAGCGCAAAGCATCCGACTTGATGCTGAGCAGTGAGTTTTTTCAACAGGCAAAGCAGCGGGATGGTGAGGCTGATAATGGCGGCATCGCCGCTGACCATCAGTGTTGACTCCTCAAAGTTGCTCAACACCTGGCAGATATCAGACATCCACGTCCACTCCTCATTGTAGACTTGAGGAATCTGAGAGACCTGACTACCAGTTCTGGTGGAAGATGACATCTGGCAGTCTACAATCGCTCTGCGCTGCTGGTAAACTCTGGATAACATGTTTAATGTGGAATTCCATCGCGTGGGGCACGTCGCACAACAGTCGGTGAGCGGGCAGTTGTAGCGGCGCTGCGCTGCCTTGAGAGTGGCAGCATCTGTGGTTCGACTTGCGGAAATGCCACAGATGCGGCGCACCTTGGTGAGCAAATCAGACAGATTGGGGTAATGTCTTGAGGAATCCGCTAACTATGAGATTGAACACGTGGGCCAGGCATGGCACATGTGTCAGTCTGCCGAGTTGCAGAGCCGCCACCTAGGTTACGCCCGTTGTCACACACAACCATGCCTGGCTTGAGGTTCAGCGGTGCCAGCCACACATCGGTCTCGCCGTGATGCCCTGTAACAGCTCTTGGGCGGTGTGCCTTTTGTCACCTAAGCTCAGCAGTTTGAGCACCGCCTGCTGGCGCTTACCCACGGCACTGCTGCTGCGCCTAGAGCTACCGACTGAAGGCGCCGTGCCCACGGATGTAAATCGGTGGAGGAGGAGGGGGTCGGAGGAGGGAGGAAGGCATAGTACGTCTGAGAGACCGTGACCGAGGTATGCCCCGCAATCCTCGTTGTGGGCAGTACATGAGCGGCCCCAGGGTCATTCTCGGTCCCAGCCTCCACCAAGTTAACCCAATGTGCCGTCAGTGAGATATAGTGTCCCTGCCCGGCAGCACTTGTCCACGTGTCCGTGGTTAGGTGGACCTTCTCAGAAACAGCGTTGGTCAGGGCACGGATGATGTTCTCCGACACGTGCTGGTGTAGGGCTGGGACGGCACATCGGGAAAAATAGTGGCGGCTGGGGACGGAATACCGAGGGGCAGCCACCGCCATGAGATTGGCGAAAGGCTCGGTCTCTACCAGCCTATAGGGCAGCATCTCCAGGCTAAGCAATTTGGAGATGTGGACGTTGAGGGCTTGGGCATGTGGGTGGGTGGAACTGTATTTCCTCTTGCGCTCCAGCGTCTGCTGTAAAGACAGCTGAACGCTGCGCTGGACACGTTGGTGGACACTGTGGAGGATCGTTGAGGCGAAGGTGTGGTTTTCCGGCGGGAGGCGCTCGTGCCGGGGTCCTGGGCAGGGGTTGACTAGCAGAGGCAGCGAGTGACGCAGGGGGTTGACTAGCAGAGGCAGCGAGTGACACAGGGGAAGGAGCAGTGGTGTGACCCGCAGGAGGTGGTGAACGGCCTTGGTTCCATTGAGTGGGGTTGTTTAGCACTCATATGCCTGCGCATTGCTGGTGGTGGTTAGGCTAGTAGTGGTGGCACCCCTGCTGATCCTGGTGTGGCACAGGTTGCACACCACAGTCCGTCGGTCATCCTCACTTTCTTTAAAGAACCTCCAGACTTGCGAACATCTAGGGCCTCGCCATGGGAGCTTCACTACGTGAAAACAGTTGCTGCTGATGCACCAGCTCTGGCCCTGCTTCTCCCTCTGGCCACACCCACTGCCTCTTACAACCTGTTCTGTTGCAGCACTCGCCTCCGCCTCAGAAGCACTGTCTTCACTTGGCATATCAACCAGCTTGGGTCAGTCACCTCGTCATCCTCCGATTCCTCAGTCTGCTCCCCCCTCGGAATTCCTCCCTAACAACAACTTCACCACTGTCTGACAACCGTGTCTCCTCATCGTCTGACACCTCTTTACAAACTTCTTCCACTAACTCAACATTGTCATCATCATCACCCACAGACTGCGACAGTTGGAAAACTTGGGCATCGGGAACGAGGTCAGCAGCAACCTGAGAAGTGGTTTGTGACTCTGGGAAGGGTCCAGAAAACAGTTCCTGAGAGTATGCCGGATAACATTCCAAATTTTCCTGGGAGGGGGCAGACTGGGGGGAAGGAGGTTGAGGTGGAGGAGCCAGAGGAGTGCTCCCTTGGGTAACGTGGGTGGACTGCGTGGAAGACTGACTGGTGGACAAATTACTTGAAGCATTGTCCTCAATCCACGAGATCAGCTGTTCGTACTGTTGTGGTTTCAACAGTCCTCTATCACGTGTCCCTGTAAGTTTAGACATGAAGCTAGGGAGTGTAACTCTGCGGCGTTCCACAGCTCCCTCATCAGCAGGTACTGTCTCACCCTGCCCAGGACCACGGCCTCTGCCCCCTGCAGTAATTGAATGCCCACGCCCACGCCCTCGTCCTCGACCCTTAGCCCTGGGGTTCAACATTGTTTGTATATAAGTGTATGATATAAAAAAAAAATTAAACGGGCCTGGTGTACTGAAACCCACAAACTTGTTCAGTCTGGTAGAATTAAGTGACGTACAGAAAGTGTCACCTGGACAGTATATACGGATGGGAGCGAATGTGCTGAACTGTGACACACAGAAAGGTTACACGCAGCTGAGTAAAATGGATTTGTATCACTGAGCTAAAACAACTGAAATAATAATTTTTTTTTAATATTTTGTTTTTTTGGGAACGTGAAGTGCAGGAAATATGGTAGAACTGACTGACACCCTGTTAACGGTGGCTATTTAGTCTGTGACCCAGACAAATGTCACACAGAGAATTTTCTGGATCAAGCGGTAGATGATATTGGTAGCAAATGACTTGTTTGTATTGTGTGACGTACAGACAGTGTCACCTGGGCAGTATATACCGTTTGGAGTGAGTATGCTGAACTGCGTCACACAGAAAGGTTACACGCAGCTGAGTAAAATGGATTTGTATCACTGAGCTAAAACAACTGAAATAATAATTTTTTTTTTATATTTTGTTTTTTTGGGAACGTGACGTGCAGGAAATATGGTAGAACTGACTGACACCCTGTTAACGGTGGCTATTTAGTCTGTGACCCAGAAAAATGTCACACAGAGAATTTTCTGGATCAAGCGGTAGATGATATTGGTAGCAAATGACTTGGTTGTATTGTGTGACGTACAGAAAGTGTCACCTGGACAGTATATACGGATGGGAGCGAATGTGTTGAACTGTGACACACAGAAAGGTTACACGCAGCTGAGTAAAATGGATTTGTATCACTGAGCTAAAACAACTGAAATAATATTTTTTTTTTATATTTTGTTTTTTTGGGAACGTGACGTGCAGGAAATATGGTAGAACTGACTGACACCCTGTTAACGGTGGCTATTTAGTCTGTGACCCAGACAAATGTCACACAGAGAGTTTTCTGGATCAAGCGGTAGATGATATTGGTAGCAAATGACTTGGTTGTATTGTGTGACGTACAGACAGTGTCACCTGGACAGTATATACCGTTTGGAGTGAGTATGCTGAACTGCGTCACACAGAAAGGTTACACTCAGCTGAGTAAAATGGATTTGTATCACTGAGCTAAAACAACTGAAATAATATTTTTTTTTTTTTATATTTTGTTTTTTGGGAACGAGACATGCAGGAAATATGGTAGAACTGACTGACACCCTGTTAACGGTGGCTATTTAGTCTGTGACCCAGACAAATGTCACACAGAGAATTTTCTGGATCAAGCGGTAGATGATATTGGTAGCAAATGACTTGGTTGTATTGTGTGACGTACAGAAAGTGTCACCTGGACAGTATATACGGATGGGAGCGAATGTGTTGAACTGTGACACACAGAAAGGTTACACGCAGCTGAGTAAAATGGATTTGTATCACTGAGCTAAAACAACTGAAATAATAATTTTTTTTTTTATATTTTGTTTTTTTGGGAACGTGACGTGCAGGAAATATGGTAGAACTGACTGACACCCTGTTAACGGTGGCTATTTAGTCTGTGACCCAGACAAATGTCACACAGAGAATTTTCTGGATCAAGCGGTAGATGATATTGGTAGCAAATGACTTGGTTGTATTGTGTGACGTACAGACAGTGTCACCTGGACAGTATATACCGTTTGGAGTGAGTATGCTGAACTGCGTCACACAGAAAGGTTACACGCAGCTGAGTAAAATGGATTTGTATCACTGAGCTAAAACAACTGAAATAATAATTTTTTTTTTATATTTTGTTTTTTTGGGAACGTGACGTGCAGGAAATATGGTAGAACTGACTGACACCCTGTTTTTGGTGGCTATTTAGTCTGTGACCCAGACAAATGTCACACAGAGAATTTTCTGGATCAAGCGGTAGATGATATTGGTAGCAAATGACTTGGTTGTATTGTGTGACGTACAGAAAGTGTCACCTGGACAGTATATACGGATGGGAGCGAATGTGTTGAACTGTGACACACAGAAAGGTTACACGCAGCTGAGTAAAATGGATTTGTATCACTGAGCTAAAACAACTGAAATAATAATTTTTTTTTTTATATTTTGTTTTTTTGGGAACGTGACGTGCAGGAAATATGGTAGAACTGACTGACACCCTGTTAACGGTGGCTATTTTGTCTGTGACCCAGACAAATGTCACACAGAGAATTTTCTGGATCAAGCGGTAGATGATATTGGTAGCAAATGACTTGGTTTTATTGTGTGACGTACAGAAAGTGTCACCTGGACAGTATATACGGATGGGAGCGAATGTGTTGAACTGTGACACACAGAAAGGTTACACGCAGCTGAGTAAAATGGATTTGTATCACTGAGCTAAAACAACTGAAATAATAATTTTTTTTTTAATATTTTGTTTTTTGGGAACGTGACGTGCAGGAAATATGGTAGAACTGACTGACACCCTGTTAACGGTGGCTATTTAGTCTGTGACCCAGACAAATGTCACACAGAGAATTTTCTGGATCAAGCGGTAGATGATATTGATAGCAAATGACTTGGTTGTATTGTGTGACGTACAGAAAGTGTCACCTGGACAGTATATACGGATGGGAGAGAATGTGTTGAACTGTGACACACAGAAAGGTTACACGCAGCTGAGTAAAATGGATTTGTATCACTGAGCTAAAACAACTGAAATAATAATTTTTTTTTTTATATTTTGTTTTTTTGGGAACGTGACGTGCAGGAAATATGGTAGAACTGACTGACACCCTGTTAACGGTGGCTATTTAGTCTGTGACCCAGACAAATGTCACACAGAGAATTTTCTGGATCAAGCGGTAGATGATATTGGTAGCAAATGACTTGGTTGTATTGTGTGACGTACAGAAAGTGTCATCTGGACAGTATATATGGATTGGAGTGAGTCAGTGCTGAACTGTGACACACAGAATGGTTCCACAGTGCTTTGTGCAATGGATTTGTATCACTGAGATAGAACAAAAAAAAAAAAACAGGGTTAGATATGGCGATAGCTGCACTACTAGTGCCAGCCAGCCAAGTGACAAAAAATAAATAAATAAAATGTCTTCTAGCCCTTAGAAGGGCTGTTGGGTTCTTTGTGGGTGATCCCTGCCTAACTGAGAACTAAATTCAGGCCCTAACACTGTCCCTGAAAGGCAGCAGCTCTATCCCTAACGATATCCAGACGGCATCTGAGATGAGCACCGCGGCCAGTCGGTAGTATATTCCAGGGTCACCTCATCAGGCCAGCCAACCCCTGCTATCGACATGTAAGGGCCCCACGTGATGCTGGGTGGTACGCAGAGTCTCCTGGCTTGTGATTGGCTGTGTTTTTAGGCGCCAAAAAAGCACGATGCGGAAGTTGCCATTTCCTCGAGCATGGCGAGATACTCGTCCGAGCATCGAGCAGTTACGAGTACCCTAATGCTCGAACGAGCACCAAGCTCGGACGAGCATGTTCGCTCATCTCTAGACAAGACTCATTTACCTTGGCAAATGTGAGACAATTACCTAATGATTATCTTCTTTTTCTCGTCTTTTTCTCAATGGTAGTTTAGTACATTGTACTGTAATTTTATATTGCCCATGCAAAAATGGAAATCAGATCTCCATGCTGTGATTTCCTGGTGAGCCTCCAGGGAGAGGGAGAGTGCAGACGCTTGAACCAATGAGGATAAAGGAGGCGTGTCTAAGACTAACACATGCTCTCTATAGTCATTGTAGCTAAACGATAGTGAAAGATGACATCTCTGATAGAGAAAAGCTAAAAAGCAGTGATGCAGCAAGATATGAGGACAATAAAGAGCAGGAAAGCATCCTCTGTAGGTATTGACCTACATGCAATGTTAAACTCCTGGTTAGACATTAACCTTAAGAAGCACAATTGCCATCATAGGAGCCATAGTAACATAGTTGTTAAGTTTGGAAAAAGACAAAAGTCCATCAAGTCCAACCTGTACTCCTGCTATATCAACCCCTGGATCAATGTCCATCTCCCTTTTAAAAAGGGGTTGGGCCAAAGAGAAAGGGCATGTACAACAAGATTTCTATACATTGTTGTAAGCCTCAATTTTATTTTGAAAGGAAATATGCACAGTTGTAAGGCAAAACAAGTCACTATAGCAATAGTATTTTAATAACATGACTGTACTGACATCTAGAATTTTTTAAATAATTGTTTTTCTGTGGAGAACAATTAGATTATTCTTCTTTGAAGGAGTTTTAGCATGAAAAATATTCTACTGTTTTTAAATCAGCACCTGGATCTGAATGTTTTTGTAATTACATTTAAAGGAGTTGTCTAGGTTCAGAGCCCGGCAGTGTGTTAGGTGACGTAACCAGCTCTGATAGGCCGGCTTTAGCACTGCCCTAGCCATTTTACAGGCTAGGGCAGCACTAAAGCCCGCCCATCAGTGCCGGTGATGTCACCGGGCTCACTGCTGGGCGGAAGCCTCCGCCTGGCAGAGCCCGGTTCATCACCGGAACTGCTCAAAATGCCTTTGTCCTGCGCGATTGAGCGCTGGGCAAAGGAGAGCATCAGAGCATAAAATGCTCCAATGCTCTTGTCAGGCAGGCTTCCGGGGTGATATTCTAGGTATGTAATATAGCCACTGAGTTATTCAATTAAATCTATCTGTATAACGCCACCTGCTGTTTGCTCTTTTTCCTAATTTCTCTACCTCATTGAGGCGAACATGCTCTTTATCCTTCAGCTGCACCAGACAGGACTGGAGCAATTGGAGCAATGAGTGGGGAAATATCCATATAATGTACAGGGCTGGTTCTCACTTTGTCAGAAAGAGGTTGCCATGTACTACATGGTATATGATATTCATTTTTTACATTAATCATGGCATAGCCCCTTTAAGATATTAATTTATTGAGCTTGGCTTTAGAGCTTTGTGCCCTTCAGATATCAAGGTCTCAAGGAACAGAACACAGTGATTAGACTTGGAGACAAAGCTAAATCATACCATATGTTAAAGGGGTTTTCCAGACGTTCAATATTGATGATGTACCCACAAGATAGGTCATCAATGTGTGATCAGTGGAGGTCCAATTCCCAACACCCCAGCTGATCAAATGTTTGAATAAGTGGTCCAGTGAGTGCTGCAGTTTCTTCCTAGACCAGGCATGTCATGTTCACTGGTCACATGGCCTATTTGCAGCACACTCCCATTCAAGTTAATGGACCTGGGTTGCAATACAAAGCGCAGCCGCTATACAGCTCTTAGTAAGCTTTGAGAAGGCCACATGCTCACCGGAGTGCCACAGACTCTTTGGACATCTGATCGTCAGGGATGCTGGGTGTAAGACTTTGAACAATCAGATATTGATGACCTTCATTATCACGAGGATATTGATGACCCTATCTAAAGGCCTGCTGGCACATAGAGAGTTCACAAATGGAGCAGACACAGTATACATTTGGAACCTGCTTACACAGGATGGCACAGAGAGAAGTATCATAGAGTAGGTTCCCATCCAGATTGAGGTCACCTTGCCATGGTAGACCAGCACAAATTATTTTGATCAAAATATATTTGCTCAGTACTAGGGATGAGCGAACTTTTGAAAAGTTTGGTTCGGTTCGCTTCGGCGAACTTTAGTGAAGTTCGGATTCGTACGAACCGAACCTAAAACGAACCTTGCTATAATGGCTGAATAATTGCTGCTACAATAATGGGAGTCTGATAGGGTATAGTTTCGTTTACTTGCAGTTGCTATTACAATGAAAAAAGTGGAAAAAATCCAAGTGACTTCAAGAACGGCGACGCAAAATATACGCATATTTGAGAATTTACACTAATGCGTACGCTAATGCGAACATTCCTGCACAAATAACGAACATACAGTGTAGCGTTGTTAAAGGTACGCTACTTAACTGAATATGTACGCATTAGCGTACGCATACACTGCGTCTGCGAACATTCCTACTCAAGTAACGAACATACAGTCTAGCGTTGTCAAAGTTACGCTACTTAACTGAATATGTACGCGTTAGCGTACGCATACACTGCGTCTGCGAACATTCCTACTCAAGTAACGAACATACAGTTTAGCGTTGTCAAAGGTACGCCACTTAACTGAATATGTACGCATTAGCGTACGCATATACTGCGTCTGCGAACATTCCTACTCAAGTAACGAACATACAGTCTAGCGTTGTCATAGGTACGCTACTTAACTGAATATGTACGCATTAGCGTACATTCTCAATAAATATGCGTATATTTTGCATCGCCGTTATTTTAACCAGATTCGTCACGAACTTTCTGAAAATTCGGTTCGATGACGAACCGAACTTTCGGGAAAGTTCGTAACGAATCTGGTTCGTTACGGTTCGGTTCGCTCATCCCTACTCAGTACCTTATAATCATTTTATATAGTGAATACAGTATTAGTTCATATATTTTATGTTTGTAGAGTGATGTTGTATTGTCTTTGCTTTAACTATCCTGAGGATAGGCCATCAATGTTTTTAGTCTTGGAAAACCTCTTTAACTGAGCTTTTATATTATCCTTCATTGTCATACCTGAGCAATTATTATTATGATTATTATTATAGGGTCTACGTCTAACAATATTTTTTCTTAGATGCTTCTGAAACCTTTCGTTAAAGGGGTTTTCTGGGAGTTAACTACTGATGACTAAGTAGTCATCAATAGGTCATTAATATCTGATCGGTGGGGGTCCGACACCCCCCACTGATCAGCTGTTTGAGAAGGTAATGCCGCTCTTGTGAGCGCTGAGGCCTTCTCTCAGCTCACCAAGCACAGCGCTGTACATTGTACAGCGGCTGTGCTTGGTATCACGTTTATTGCCATTTACTTGAATGGGGCTGAGCTGCTCCTAGGCCACATGACCGATAAACGTGACATCACTGGGCTAGGAAAAGCTGAGAGAAGGCCTTGGCACTCACAGCAGCACCGGTGCCTTCTAAGGGCTAGAAGACATTTTTTTTTTGTCACTTGGCTGGCTGGCACTAGTAGTGCAGCTATCGCCATGTATAACCCCCTTTTATTTTTTTATGTTATATCTCAGTGATACAAATCCATTGCACACAGCAGTGTGGAACCAGTCTGTGTGTCACAGTTCAGTACACTCACTATTTTCTGTCCAGGTGACACTTTCTGTATGTCACCGAATACAACCAAGTCATTTGCTGCCTGTCACGTGTATGGCTTGATCCCAAAAATCTCTGTGCGACATTTGTCTGGGTCGCAGTCTAAATAGCTACCGTCAGTAGGGTGTCAGTTAGCTCTACGATAGTTTCTGCACGTCACGTTCCCAAAAAAACAAAAATCCAAAACAAAATATACCAAAAAAATTAGTTTTTTTGTTGTTTTAGCTGAGTGATACAAATCCATTTCACACAGCTGCGTGTAACCTTTCTGTGTGTCACAGTTCAGCACACTCACTCCAAACCGTATATTCTGTCCAGGTGACACTTTTTGTACGTCACCGAATACAACCAAGTCATTTGCTACCTGTCACGTGTAAAGCTTGATCCTAAAAATCTCTGTGCGACATTTGTCTGGGTCGCAGTCTAAATAGCCACCGTTAACAGGGTGTGAGTTAGGTCTCCGATAGTTCCTGCACGTCACGTTCCCAAAAAAACAAAACTAAAAAAAAATTATAAAAAAAAAATATAGAAAAAAAAATTAGTTTTTTTGTTGTTTTAGCTGAGTGATACAAATCCATTTCACACAGCTGCGTGTAACCTTTCTGTGTGTCACAGTTCAGCACACTCACTCCAAACCGTATATTCTGTCCAGGTGACACTTTCTGTACGTCACCGAATACAATCAAGTCATTTGCTACCTGTCACGTGTAAAGCTTGATCCTAAAAATCTCTGTGCGACATTTGTCTGGGTCGCAGTCTAAATAGCCACCGTTAACAGGGTGTGAGTCCAGGTGTCCAGGTGACACTTTCTGTACGTCACTAAATTAAACCAGACTGAACAAGTTTGTGGGTTTCTTTACACCAGGCCCATTTATTTTATTTTTTTTATAGAATACACTTATATACAGAAAATGTTGAACCCCAGGGCTAAGGGTCGAGGACGAGGACGAGGGCATGGGCGTGGGAGTGGGCATTCAATTACTGCAGGGGGCAGAGGCCGTGGTCCTGGACAGGGTGAGACAGTACCTGCTGATGAGGGAGCTGTGGAACGCCGCAGAGCTACACTCCCTAGCTTCATGTCTCAACTTACAGGGACACGTAGTAGAGGACTGTTGAAACCACAACAGTGCGAACAGCTGATCTCGTGGATTGCGGATAATGCTTCAAGTAATTTGTCCACCAGTCAGTCTTCCACGCAGTCCACCCACGTTACCCAAGGGAGCACTCCTCTGGCTCCTCCACCTCAACCTCCTTCCCCCAGTCTGCCCCCTCCCAGGAAAATTTGGAATGCGATCCGGCATACTCTGAGGAACTGTTTTCTGGACCCTTCCCAGAGTCACAAACCACTTCTCAGGTTGCTGCTGACCTCTTTCCCGATGCCCAAGTTTTCCAACTGTCGCAGTCTGTGGGTGATGATGATGATGATGATGATGATGACAATGTTGAGTTAGTGGAAGAAGTGTGTAAAGAGGTGTCGGACGATGAGGAGACAGACAGTGGTGAAGTTGTTGTAAGGGGAGGAATTCCGAGGGGGGAGCAGACTGAGGAATCGGAGGATGACGAGGTGACTGACCCGAGCTGGGTTGATATGCCGAGTGAAGACAGTGCTTCTGAGGCGGAGGCGAGTGCTGCACCAGAACAGGTTGTAAGAGGCAGTGGTGTGGCCAGAGGGAGAAGCAGGGCCAGAGCTGGTGCATCAGCAGCAACTGTTTCACGTAGTGAAGCTCCCGTGGCGAGGCCTAGATGTTCGCAAGTCTGGAGGTTCTTTAAAGAAAGTGAGGATGACCGACGGACTGTGGTGTGCAACCTGTGCCACACCAGGATCAGCAGGGGTGCCACCACTACTAGCCTAACCACCACCAGCATGCGCAGGCATATGAGTGCTAAACACCCCACTCAATGGAACCAAGGCCGTTCACCACCTCCTGCGGGTCACACCACTGCTCCTTCCCCTGTGTCACTCGCTGCCTCTGCTAGTCAACCCCCTGCGTCACTCGCTGCCTCTGCTAGTCAACCCCCTGCCCAGGACCCCGGCACGAGCGCCTGCCACCGGAAAACCACACCTTCGCCTCCACGATCCTCCACAGTGTCCACCAACGTGTCCCAGCGCAGCGTTCAGCTGTCTTTACAGCAGACGCTGGAGCGCAAGAGGAAATACAGTTCCACCCACCCACATGCCCAAGCCCTCAACGTCCACATCTCCAAATTGCTTAGCCTGGAGATGCTGCCCTATAGGCTGGTAGAGACCGAGGCCTTTCGCAATCTCATGGCGGTGGCTGCCCCTCGGTATTCCGTCCCCAGCCGCCACTATTTTTCCCGATGTGCCGTCCCAGTCCTACGCCAGCACGTGTCACAGAACATCAGCCGTGCCCTGACCAACGCTGTTTCTGAGAAGGTCCACCTAACCACGGACACGTGGACAAGTGCTGCCGGGCAGGGACACTATATCGCACTGACGGCACATTGGGTTAACTTGGTGGAGGCTGGGACCGAGAATGACCCTGGGGCCGCTCATGTACTGCCCACACCGAGGATTGCGGGGCCTACCACGGTCACGGTCTCTCAGACGTACTATGCCTCCTCCTCCGACCCCTCCTCCTCCTCCGAATTACCATCTGTGGGCACGGCGCCTTCAGTCGGTAGCTCTAGGCGCAGCAGCAGTGCCGTGGGTAAGCGCCAGCAGGCGGTGCTCAAACTGCTGAGCTTAGGTGACAAAAGGCACACCGCCCAAGAGCTGTTACAGGGCATCACGGCGCAGACCGATGTGTGGCTGGCACCGCTGAACCTCAAGCCAGGCATGGTTGTGTGTGACAATGGGCGTAACCTGGTGGCGGCTCTGCAACTCGGCAGACTGACACATGTGCCATGCCTGGCCCACGTGTTCAATCTCATAGTTCAGCGGTTCCTCAAGACATACCCCAATCTGTCTGATTTGCTCACCAAGGTGCGCCGCATCTGTGCACATTTCCGCAAGTTGACCACAGATGCTGCCACTCTCAAGGCAGCTCAGCGCCGCCTACAACTGCCCGCTCACCGACTGTTGTGCGACGTGCCCACGAGATGGAATTCTACATTAAACATGTTATCCAGAGTTTACCAGCAGCGCAGAGCGATTGTAGACTGCCAGATGTCAACTTCCACAAGAACTGGTAGTCAGGTCAGTCAGATTCCTCAAGTCTACAATGAGGAATGGACGTGGATGTCTGATATCTGCCAGGTGTTGAGCAACTTTGAGGAGTCAACACAGATGGTCAGCGGCGATGCCGCCATTATCAGCCTCACCATCCCACTGCTTTGCCTGTTGAAAAACTCACTGCTCAGCATCAATTCGGATGCTTTGCACTTGTCACAAGAGATGGTGGAGCAAGATACGTCGCTTGATAGCCAGAGCACCCTCCGGTCTGTTTATCAGCGCGTATCGGAGGAGGGGGATGAGGATGAGGAGGAAGAGGAGGAGAATGTCGGCGAGACAGTAGAGGGTACCAGTGCTCAGTCCTTAACTCTTGAGCGTGTATGGGCTGAAGAGGAGGACTTGGAGGAGGAGGAGTAGGAGGAGGAGGAAATGGAGAGTCAGGCCAGTGAGGAGAGGGAATTCTTGCATGTTGGGACTCTGGCGCACATGGCAGACTTCATGTTAGGCTGCCTATCCCGTGACCCTCGCGTTAGAAGAATTTTTTCAAACACCGATTACTGGGTGTTCACTCTCCTGGACCCACGGTACAAGCAGAACCTTTCCACTCTCATCCCTGCAGAGGAAAGGAGTATGAGAGTGAATAGATATCAACAGGCCCTGGTGCACAAGCTGAAACAATTCTTCCCATCTGACGCCGCTAGCAGCAGAGGGCATGGTTCTGTGGGCCAAGTAGCGGGGGAGAGGAGGCGAGCAGGCAGCTTGTCCAGCACTGGCAGGGGAACACTCTCCAAGGCCTTTGCCAGTTTTATGTCACCCCAGCAAGACACTGTCACCTGTCCCCAGTCTAGGAAGAGTAGGGGGATGCTGTACAGAAAGATGGTGAGGGAGTACCTAGCTGACCATACCATGTCCGTAGCGATCACTCTGCTCCATACAACTACTGGGTTTCAAAGCTGGACACGTGGCCTGAACTGGCGCTGTATGCCTTGGAGGTGCTGGCCTGCCCTGCCGCTAGCGTGCTGTCAGAGCGGGTATTCAGTGCAGCTGGTGGCGTCATCACCGATAAGCGTACACGCCTGTCAACTGACAGCGCTGACAGGTTGACGCTTATTAAAATGAACAAAGCCTGGATTTCACCGGAATTCAAATCTCCTCCGGGGGAAAGCAGCTAAAGATTTAAATAACTTATGTATCCGATTCCTCTTCTCTACTCCTCCTACTCCTCCTCCTCCTCCATATCGTCTTTGCCTAACGCTGACCCAAAAAACGCCATTTTTTAGAGGTCCAACTGGCACTCTTTTACCACAATTTTTCAGGAGGGCCCCCTACAGGCCCTCTATTCAAACAATTTTTCCAGAGGTCCACCTACAGGCCCTCTCTCCAAACAATTTTTCTGGAGTTCCACCTACAGGCCCTCTCTCCAAACAATTTTTCCGGAGGTCCACCTACAGGCCCTCTCTCCAAACAATTTTTCCGGAGGTCCACCTACAGGCCCTCTCTCCAAACAATTTTTCCGGAGGTCCACCTACAGGCCCTCTGTCCAAACAATTTTTCCGGAGGTCCACCTACAGGCCCTCTGTCCAAACAATTTTTCCGGAGGTCCACCTACAGGCCCTCTCTCAAAACAATTTTTCCGGAGGTACAGCTACAGGCCCTCTCTCCAAACAATTTTTCCGGAGGTCCACCTACAGGCCCTCTGTCCAAACAATTTTTCCGGAGGTCCACCTACAGGCCCTCTCTCCAAAAAATTTTTCCGGAGGTCCACCTACAGGCCCTCTGTCCAAACAATTTTTCCGGAGGTCCACCTACAGGCCCTCTCTCCAAACAATTTTTCCGGAGGTCCACCTACAGGCCCTCTCTCCAAACAATTTTTTCCGGAGGTCCACCTACAGGCCCTCTCTCCAAACAATTTTTCCGGAGTTCCACCTACAGGCCCTCTCTCCAATTCCAGTTTCCAGTTTTATTTGCGCAAACTGCGTAAATTAATATTTTTGGGATAGGTGTGAAAAATAATATTACCTGCGTATCTATATTGCCCAACATTGGATAATGTAGCAAGTAGAAGACCAAACACATGCTGCCAACAGGGTTCCGCAAATTCCTGGTCCACCCGCAAATTCCTGGTCCACAATGTCAAGGAGGTCCAGGTTCTGTTGATGAGCAACAAGTCCTTCTGTGCTGAAATCGCCGACAACGTCTCCATCTAAGAACCTAAAGACCATTGTGGAGAGAGCGGCACAGCTCGCCATTAAAGTGACGAACCCCAACGCCAGACTGCGCAGAGAAGATAACGAATAAATATCTCTGGTTATTTTTGCTAAATAAAAGTTAAATAAACACAAAAAAAAATTGATCTGTTCCTGTGCCTGATCCACCCAAGTTGAATCTGTCCCATCATGAGAAAGTCCCCCCAAGGAGTCCCCACTGTAACTTGCTTCCCATACAACTACCTCACCCCCCGACACCTTGTCCACCACCTCCTCAGACAACACTGGTAAATCCCCACTGTCAGCACACGGAAACAGCAAAAGGTCTTGCGAATTGGGGCAGAGAATGTTCTGGGCTAGCACATCAGGGAAGGGGTGACTATGGGGTTCCAGGGAGTACGTGACCACATGCAATATCCATTTATAAGTCGCCACACTTGATCGAGCTCATAATTGACAATTGTACCGGTTGATGCTAAATTTTTAAGTTGGGGTCCTGCGTCGTCATTCTAACTACATCCGGCTGTTGTCACCACCACACACGCTAGCCCAGGGGGCACTCCT
Organism: Rhinella marina; assembly: GCA_900303285.1. NCBI lineage: Eukaryota > Metazoa > Chordata > Amphibia > Anura > Bufonidae > Rhinella > Rhinella marina. The sequence continues at coordinate 35,709 of ONZH01014808.1, read as the reverse complement.
CTGGCTCTTCCAGCTCAACCTCCTTCCTCCCAGCCTGCCCTCCACCTACAGGCCCTCTCTCCAAACAATTTACCAGGATAGGGGACGTCTCAGAGATTGTACAGATTTTTGTTTGGTTCTTCTTTTATCTGCCTCCTGACCTGTGATAGGCAGAGCATGGACACGTCCCCTTAACTGCAGTGGGAAAGACACTCCCCTGGCCAGAGCAAGCTCTTTTTCCGTTTTCCGTATACGTGGGGACGTATACGGTATTACTGAGAAGAATTGATACCATACCGGTTGATGCGACAGTTTTTCCAAATCCATTCCGGCTGTTGTCACCACCACACACGCTAGCCCAGGGGGCACTCCTCTGGCTCTTCCAGCAAAACCTCCTTCCCCCCACCTACAGGCCCTCTCTCCAAACAATTTTCCCGGGTAGGGGACGTATTAGATATTGTACTGATTTTTTTTTAGATTTTCTTTTAATTGTCTCCTGCGATAGACAGGAATGGAACCTGGGTCAACTGCTTGGGAAGCAGTTATGCTCACCACTATACCACCAACAGCCACAGCAACTGATAAGAACAGATACTAAACTCGATGTCAGCTGCAGTGCCAGCATGAGCAGTGATCTCACCTGCAGGCGGTGATAGACCTTCGTTGCACCTAGTTGGGTGCTTCCCTAACATGTGATGGGTATTTGCATCGCCTTTCTTGGTCTGGGTGAGCACAATTGCCATGAGGGTAACCACCAGGCTGTTGCCTGAGAATTTGGGGTAATGGTGGGATTAAGCACCCTCAGAGGCATCCATGCATGCTGCCCCTGCTGTTTCCTGTCCATTTCCGTGGTGTTTCCATCATTTTCTGAGGTTTCCAGGTTTTCACCCAGCCTTCCCTAGGCAGAGCCTTGGTCCCCTGCAAAAAATGCTCGAGTCTCCCATTGACTTCAATGGGGTTCGTTACTCAAAACGAGCACCCGAGCATCGGGAAAAGTTCGACTCGAGTAACGAGCACCCGAGCATTTTAGTGCTCGCTCATCTCTAGTAACAATGTTCTTTAGACAGACAAGACTTAAGTGGAGTTGTTTGGTTAAAACCAATCAAGCCATATCAGCATCACCAATTGTCAATCACAGTAGTAGGACCCACAGGGCTTAGGTACCTTGCAATCATGGAGTCAACCATGAACTCCTCTGTATATCAAAGTATTATAGAGTCAAATATGAGTGCATGTATCCAGCAGCTAAACCTTGGGCAAAACTGTGTCATGCAAGAGGACAATGATCCCAAGAACACTAGCAAATCTAGAAAAAAAAGAAAATAGTTAAGGTATGATAATGGCTCAAACTCCCGACCTCAACGCAATTAAACTGCTGAGAAAGGACATTAAGAGAGCTGTGCATATACAGTATGAACTCCAGAACAATGTGAGAGACTGATAGTCATACAAAACGTGAATACTTCAAGTTATTTTCTAAAGGTGGGGCTATAAGCTATTGGTTTGTGGTGTGTACTTAGTTTTTCACACACATTTTTTCCATTTTGGCTTTATTTTTGTTGAATAAATAATAACACGGTGGAATTTGTTGTGTGGTTTTGTTCATCCGAGGTTGTATTGATTTTCTAATGTCCAGTTTTTTTATGATATTTACTCCTGCTACCTAAAACCATAGAATTCAAAGAGGGTGTACTTAGTTTTTCTCATGACTGTATATCACCTATATATGCTAAGGCATTTGGCTTCTTGTACCTGTAAAGAGTGCTTTAAAATCTTGTTTTTGAACACTATAAGGGATTAGTAAGATATCAGGAACTGAATATACAGTATATTTGTTAGTCACAAAAAAAATTACATTTTTAGCATGTATGTGTGTATTATTATTATTATTTATCGTTAAAGTGCCATTCATTCCATGGCGCTGTACATATGATAAAGTGTATACATATATAATATAATACAAACAATTGCACTAAGCATGAACAAGACAAGTTACAGACTGGTACAGAAGGAGAGAGTATGTGTCTTGATGATGAGGAAATGTCTTTAACAGTAAAAAGGCTAGAATCCTGCTGGACTATATAATAAAGCAAAATGAGTAATAGAGTATATAGGAGTAGGACACATCAGTAACCCTCTTCAGTGTTTTTACTTTATTGCACTGTTGCAATAGCTTGGTATCTGATTTTTGTTAATGGCTTGCTCTTTCAAATGAACTTCCTACATGGATAAAATTAGCATACATGCACGGCACAGGGAATTGTTTCCAGAAGTCATGACTCTGTAATTTGTGGGGAAACTGGCTTAAGTTAAAAATCACAGCAAATACACATGAACAGGAAAAACATATATATTTTTTAAAAGGTTCAAACACTAAAAGCTGTAGGAGAAAAATATATATTAATAAAACAAACAAAAAAAAAAACATTTATTTCTCATCCAGCCAACCAGTAAAGTGCTCTGTATTGATAAAAGGAAAACACCCCAAAACAGTTGTCTTCAGATGAGTCTCTATCTTTGGGAAGATATGAAGTAGTTTTCTTTGTTCCCATGTAGCATCGTCTTTAAATAAGTTTCCATACTCCCCTAGAACTGTGTGCACAGAAAAAGTCCAAGCTGAACATTAAAGGGGTTATCCAATAGTACAAATACATCCCACAATGCCCGACCCCTCCTATAGACGATATTTACTGGGTCCCCGGCACCCACATCCCTCCGGATCCCTGCACAGCCACTGCTGCATCTACCCGTTGCGCAGATCAAAACATCCGGCGATGGGGGAGAGCAGCCAATAACAGGCCGCGATCGTGACCAGCTTCCCTAGCATCACGGGTGACACTAGGGAGGGCTGGTCACCGCCACGGCCTGCAATTGGTTGCTCCCCCCGTTGCCGGATGCTCCACGGTTGCCGTGCAGAGATCTGTTTGGGAAAGTGATTGGCAGAAAACTAACAAAATTTGCAAATTTTTGTAAGTACTGTATAATAAATCTCCCTTGTAATTTTTACTTATAATTTCCATTATATCAGTTGACAGTTTTAGAAATTAAAGCCAGTTGGCCAGAATACATTGACTTGCAACCAGAAATATAAGATGATCGCTCCCTGGCACACTTATTATAATACTGTATGTTACAATTTAAGTATAACTGTACAAAAATCACATAATATCCATATTAAAGCTTCTGACTGTAACAAATTTTAATAATGCAGCTACTTCTTTCCAGACGTCTTCTATTAATTACCATAACCACAGACTAGTGTGCTTTAGTCATAGTATAAAATAATTGACCCTAGAGACGACCACAGCTCCGTTCAAAGTGTAGTGGTCATACCTGGTTACTGCAGCTCAGCTCCTATTCAATTCAATGGGAGCTTAGCTGCAGTAACTCAGCATAGCCACTACACTTTGAACGGAGCTGTGCTTCCTACTCCATTCAAGGTGATAGTTCCAGTGGCAGAGGCTGCAGGGAACAGATTATCGGTGGTGGTATGGTGTGGTGGTGTCACCAATTGGACATTAATGACCTATCCTATAGATCATCAATATCAGAAGCCTGGAAAAGCCCTTTAAAGGGGTTCTCTGAGAATGATTTAAAATGGCCACCAGCAACCTGCTCTAGAATGTGAGCAGGACTGAATGCAACCACTTGCAGAGCTGACTAGGGGGTGAGGGGATGTGGCTTGACTACACTATTCTTTCCTGCCAGACTGCTAAGGCTACTTTCACACTAGCAGCAGGCCTGATCCGGCAGGTGAAGGGTGCTGCCGGATCAGGCCTGCCGCAGTGACATGTGTGGAGCCGGAACCGCGCTCCGGCCCCACACATGTCACACAGTACATACATACACATAAACATACACACATACACACAGACAAATACACATACATACTTACATGCACCCCGGCAGGTCTTCAGAGCGTCGGAGGGACAGGACGGCTCGCACAGGTGACGATTCCCCACAGCGCCCTCTGCTGGGCGCCTGGTGGAATCGTCACCTGTGCGCGCTGTCCTGTCCCTCCGACGCTCTGAAGACCTGCCGGGGTGCATGTAAGTATGTATGTGTATTTGTTTGTGTATATGTCTGTGTATGTTTATGTCTATGTCTGTATGTGTGTATGTGTAGCCGGATCCGTCATGAACTCCATTAAAAGTCAATGGAGGGCGGATCCGGTTACCATTGTGGTCACACCAGACGGATCAACCCCCATTGACTTGCATTGTGGGTCATTCCGGATCCGTCTTGGTGCGGATGCCTGGACCGGAGAACAAACCGCAGCATGCTGCGGTTTGTTCTCCGGTCTGAAGACGGAACGGAATGCTTTCAGGAGCATTCCGTGGTCTTCAGTTCAGTTTTGTCCCCATTGACAATGAATGGGGACAAAACTGAAGCGTTTTATTCCGGTATTGAGCCCCTATGACATAACTCAATACCGGAATTTTAAAACGCTAGTGTGAAAGTAGCCTAAGACATAACAGCATATCATAGGCAGGATCACATCATTACCATCTATTGTAGAGTAGTGTAGTGAGGCCCACCCCCTCACCCCTAGGCAACACTGTAGGTGGAGGCAACCAGTCCTGCTCACATTCTAAGACAGGTTGCTAGCGGCCATTTTAAATTATTCCCAGAAAACCCCTTTAATATTGCCACAGTGTACAATAGAAATGAAAATGTTGTAATTATCACTTAAAAATATGAAATGAAGGAAAATATGTAAATTCATCCATAACACAGAACACAAAATAAAAAAGTGTATAAAATCAGAGGCATCTGGGACTTTTATGAGAGCCGTATCATGGCTCCTTATAGCCTGGAGGTTGATGTAATATGGTAATATGTACATGAACCCTCACACTACATAATACTCCTCTTTTGGAATTATGTCATATTCACCTTATCCAAATACCATATTACTCCACAGAAAAGCTACATTTTCAGATTTGTAATGAGATCTCCTGATTACAATTGTGTGCCTTCAAATTGTGCATAGCAAATTGTGACATTCATTGAGTTTCCTGTTTCAGGCTACAAGGTTGCCAGATGTGGGAACAAAGCTTTCGTAAACCATGTACTCAAGAGTGTTACATTTCTTTTTATCCAATTTACACTATTTACTTTGACTTCACATCCCACTTCACAATGTGATCCATAGACGTAAACAGACCACTTCGCTCTCCAATTGGTTTAATTACACTGTCTTTGATAGAACAAACTATTCATTTGAGTGTTTATTAACTGTACGAAACAAGGATGGTTTATGTGCCAGTGCCATCAGTTGATTAATGTTTGGTATTGTTAGAAGGCGGTTTTATCTAATGTAGGACATCTTGTTTTCCTTTTATGCTCTTTTACTAGAGATCATTATTTTTAGTTTTCATTTTCTATGCAGCTTTGGAAATGTGAGATAAGGAACTCCATATAAAGATTATTTTTTTTTATAAATTTAACAGGTGGAGAGCACTGCAGTAGAAAACTCGCTTGTTTCTTGCGAATATCGCTGTGACAGGTTTATAGCAATTAATGGGGTTAAAAAAACAATCCTATAACCATATAGAGAGTGAATGCCTATGGTGCCTACATTTTCCAATATAAATACTGTCAGAATTTTGCTGATGCAGCAGTTTCCTTGGAAATGGAGGAGGAGGCAGAGAGGTCTTACAGCTGTATTCTTGATACATTGTGAATTAAAGGTGTTTGAAGTCTTTAGTACTGATGAGCTATCCTCAGGATAGATCGTCAAAATCTGATCGGCGGGGGCCTGGTTGTCGGCTGTTTGAGAAGCGAGCAGTGCTCATAGTACCACTCATAGCTTGGGTGGCATTAATTTAATATATAAAGCCTGCATTAATGAGGTTGTCTCATGAAAAATATTCTACATATTTCAAAGTAGCACATGAATACTTTGTAATTGTGTGTCATTAAAAATGTAGTATAGCCACGAGTTATTTACTGAAATTTATCTGTATTGCGTAACTTGCTCCTTGCTCTTTTTCTAATTTCTCTGTCCAGCTCACTGAAGTGGATGTACATGCTCAGTTTCATCTTTCACAGCTGTACTGTTAGGAGAGAGCTGCAGCAGTAAGGACACACACCCTAAGAAAGGACACATACCCTTAGAAAGGACACACACCCTGAGCAATTGAATGGAGCTCTGGGTCTATGTGAGATATAGGGATGGTTGTTGAATTGTTAGTGAGTGTCCTATATGATGTCTGATTTTCATTTACATGAATCACGATAACCCTTTTAAGTAGGAAGTCAGCTTACCTACATAATCTCAGAGAAAAGGAAGAATGTTTGGCACTCCACATTAGTATGGTTCCCGGTGCTCAGTGATGTGGTGGTTTCCCTGTAATGATGTTAAAATGTAAGTTGCCTTTAGGTTTTTATTTCATTCACAAGTATTTTTAAAGCGCTGTCAGCACCAATTGGACCCTGCCAAAGTTTGTAGGGACATATTTAAAAGACAAAAGGGATGATACTTTCCCATTTGTCAATGTATTCATACCTTTCCATGAAGAATAACAGTGGACCGACACAATGCAGAGTTCAAAGATGCAAGTATATTCTAATATTTATATCAGGAGGGCCAACAAGTCCTCCTAAAATATACATGGTATTAAGCTGGTTGGTGCCCACCACCTCGTATCTTCTCCCAGTGGGAACAACCCCCAATGGTCTTAACTTCCCTCTTGTAATCTTCCTTCCGCGGTCCATGCCACTCACCTTCCCTTTACTTCCTCCTGGCAGGCTCAGATACCAGCAGCACAGCTCTGCCCAGTGAACAGAGGCTGGGGATGCTTTGTGCTTGTTATGTCTCCCTCCCCTTGTAGGGTGTTCGGGCTCCTCCTCTGGCTCTCAAAGGGCCAGTATTCCTGCATCTCAGTCGTCCCCAACCAATGGCGGGCTACTTAGAGGTATATTAGACAGCTTTCCATGTGGGAAAGTATCTGAGCATTAGGTTCTAATAGTCTAGTTTCCTACTAAGGTGTGTCATCGCTGTTTAGCCTGTCTGTGTACTGACCTCTGCCTGTCTCTTGATTTGACTGTTTGTCTTCTGACCCGACCCTTGTCTGTCCTACTGAGCTTCCTGCCCTGACCATCTGATGGATTGCACAAATTTTGTCTTCCCTGACCTCAGCTTGTCCCTTGCAGTGGTGTCTCTTGACTCCTGTGGCTCAGCAGTTTACTGAACAGAGACTACTCCAGGAGGTAGTGGCCTGGTGATTCCCCTGCAGTGGAGTCCAGATCATATTGAGACAGTGTTTGGATTTTTTTTATATTCCATTCTAATTAAAAGTTAGTAGACTTTTCTTCACAAGTTTACTTACTATTTTTGATATACTATAGATTCTAAACTGTATGTTAGTTGATATTGTGGATTCTCAGTTAAATCTGTATTGCTATTTTAGCAAATATAGTAAAGTTTGTTGTATCATGCAACATTTGCATATTGGTTCCTCATGGACTTCAATACCTCGGCTTGCTATTGTTCAATGGGGACCATCCCTTTTTTCTTCCAGTCAGTGATGGACATTCCAAGGCACAGGAAAATTACAAGATGCAGGTATGACTTTACTGTACCTGTAAGGAGCCATGCAAGTGTGTGTCCCTCACATGACACGACAGATGTTTAGCACCTGGAAGTGCCTACTGAATAACAGCAAGTAGAAATCTTGAAAACCATGAAGAATTGATACAGAAAGCTTAATGAAAAATTGCACTTTCACCTTTATTTTTTTTAAACCCTAATACCCCCTTTTGTATCTAACTTTCTATCTTATTATTTAAGTGTTCTGAATTTAGATATGTTGGAGGAAGCGGCAGCCATGTGAGGGATCAGATATGTTTTTAGAGAGGAATCCCCAGCACTTTGTACTTGCAGTGTGAGATCACATTTTTAAATATCGTTGAACACTCATTTTGCAGGTTCATGAGATCTATGAGTGTCAGGACTGCGACAAGAAATTTATATCCGCTAACCAGCTTAGACGCCATATGATAACCCATTCAGGTAAAACCATGGACGGTATATATTGCTTTATAATGTTCTGCATGTGTATTGCTTTGTAACAGCCTGGAGAGAATCCATATTTCTGTGGATGAGAAAAGTCTGTATTTTGGAAGATTATTGCTCTTGAAATTCCTTGTGTTATCCATAAAATGCATTGCTCATCTTCCAACTTATAATCTTGTAGTAAGGCTTCTTTGAAGTCATTCTCTTTTGATTTAAGCTAGTTAATGCGATGTCGGTTTGGGAAGATTATTGTGAAGAATGTGGCAGTGTCTCGCTATTCCATCCGTTATGAACCATCATGTTAAAAAGGGCATTAGATGCTTTTCTAATTGGTTAATCTTAATTGGACTGACTTAAATGCAACAGTCTCTCCGGAGCAGACTCTGTTTGCCTTTCATCTTCTACCTCCTTTTCAATGAACAACAGATTACATGTCCCCAATCATTTTCTGCAGAGAAGCGCCCCTACACCTGCGAGGTTTGCTGTAAGTCCTTCAAACGACTTGATCAAGTGACCGCACACAAAATAATCCACAGCGAGGACAAGCCTTACCAGTGCAAGCTCTGCGGGAAAGGATTTGCCCACAGAAATGTTTACAAGAATCACAAGAAGGTAAAGAAGCACCGCTGGTAATTTATAGCCTTTGATGTTTTATGTTAATATGCCGAAAATGAACATGTTTAAAAGGAGTAAATAGATCACACATGTCATATAACACGGAATCTGTGCAAGAAGAACGGCAACAAACATTCATATATGTTACAAATCAACAGCAATAAATGCACAACTTAAATCTGCTTTATTATATTGGAAAAAAAATCAGGTTTTGTTGGGAGTCAGTCCACTTGTTAGTACTACTGTTGAGTGAATCGAAGTCCACGAAGTCCAGATTTCAGGGAAAATTCGATTTGCTGCAAAAACAAATTTCGTGCTTCGTAGTAGCGAATCAATTTTCCCTGAATGGCGTTAAAAAATTTTACTTACCTCCTCCGTTTGAGCACAAAGAGATGGCTGCCGCCATCTTGACTGAAGATCTTGCACGAAATCCTGTGCGTGGTGACATATGATGTCATAACAGGCCGCGTGAGATTTCGCACTAGATCTTGAATGAAGATGGCAGATCCCGGCTCTTTGCAATCAAAAGGAGGAGGATAATATTATTTTTTTTTTATTTATCAGATTATCTATGGATGCGGAATCTGAGGGGTACAATGACGGGGGGTGGGGGTGAGGGGGAGCGCATTCGCCGCTTTCTGTCATTGCACACATTACTTACAAAGAAATGCGCTTTGTGACGAAGTAATTTATCAATACACAGCAATTTTTTTTTTGTAAAATTCGGTAGCTGAATCGAATTTTTAAATACTTCGCTCATCTCTAATTAGTAAGCTTATTTACTCCCAGTAGGTTTTACCTAATGAGGTATTCCCATTCACAAGATATGCCATGTTTTGAAGGTAACTAGATAGGAGAACTGCAGAGATCACCACTGAAGACAAACAAAATGATTAATGCAGAGTCACCTGAGAATTAGCTGGATCATCAAAATGGACATTATAAAAAATAGCAAGCATTTAAAATGAAAAGCTTTGGCCTGTGATGTGTCCAAATTTGATCCCTATAACAAATCAAAAAACAAGGCCTAATCCATTGTATCTGAAAAAGTATGCGTATATTACTTATTCTGAACTTGGAGAGCTTGGTAACTATCCCGTTCCTTTTCAGATATTATTATTATTATTATTATTATTATTATTATTATTATTATTATTTTGCAGTAATCATTTCTTTCAAAAGTGACAACAGTAAGTGTAATTATATTATTGTAGTATGACCTTAATTTACTAATATATGCTCAGTTTTACATTTTGTATATAAAAAAAAAACCTCTTTAAATTGAACATATCTCCATGAAATTAAAATGCAAACAGTAGCGTATTATACAGCAGGGAGACCAAATCTGATTCCACCTTTTATTTTCCAAATGAGCTGTGAAAAATGAAAGGTGGAATCAGATTGGTTGCTATGGGCAACTAAGCCAGTTTACACCAGTTTGATAAATCTCCCCCTATATATCAATCTGCTCAGCTTCTTATGCTCTAAAACATGCAGATTGTACTGTATTGTGATGGTGACACGTTTCCTTTAAGAGTAGAGTGTGTTCACACATGGCAGAATTGCTACAGAGATATTTGAAAATCAATTACATTCATCTAAATGGGGTTTGCTTTGGCGGCAAGTACATGGCTTTCTTGGCGTAAGCACTCCACCAAAGTTGAATTTTTGATCTGTTATGTGAATAACATTTAAGCTGATATGAAATGCCAGAAAGATAATGTTCTAATGTGGGTCTAATACCGCTGAGGAAGGCTAGTGCGGGTAGTTAAAAAATGTATTGGTATTGCACTAGATGGGTGAAACCAGGGTTGTAGCTAAAGGCTCATGGCAAAATTTAAAACGCCCCCCCAAATTCTTGACCTAACCTCTTACCTCCAGGTGTAACTTGACCAGCATGTATTTTCTATAATACCAGTGTCTTCTTATGAGGCGAAGGTTCTTTGCGCCCTTTCAAGCTCCTGGGCCTACCCCTATAGCTACGCCCCTGGGTAAAACTCCCTTTGTGTATGGACCCTGGACATAGCTTTGTGTATTTGTAAAATGCTGTATGCAGCTTGTGATGACATATAATTGCTTTAGGGAATCATATTACATTGGGCAGGATGTGGTGGATATTGCAGATGAACCACTTCGGGAACAATGGGAAATGCACTATTGATATTGCACTACATTACAATATAAATATATAGTACTGCATGTGTATGTTGTAACCACAGGTATTATGCTGCCACTTAGTGGTCATTGGTGTGATAGCAGTTGGATAAAGGAGGCACAGGACCTTTTGATCATATGATCTATTTATGCAGGGCCTCCAGCTATAGAGAGAGCACATGTCTGTGAGATGAGATATGACAGTTCTTGCAAGACTAAAGTCAATAGCATGAAGCGGGAGAGTAAAAGAACTGGACAAATGCATGGAGAAGTTCAGAAATTGAGAAGACACCAGTTTGGCAGTTAGCTAGCAAGTGGAGGTGAGCATTGCTTGTAGATTGGCACACCACCTCAGGGCCTAGAGTAGAGTAACAGACCAACCAGCCTACCACAAGTTAATATGCTTGCATTAAGAGGAACATTCAAGTCTGAGTATGTGTAGTGCATCGTAAGGTAGAGACATACCATAACCTGATGAGAGGGTTCATGAATTGTCAGGAAGGAGATACTGCAACCTGGAAGAGAGAGGTCATTGCCTAAAGAGATGCCAGAGGGGTCTGTAAAGCAGAAAAGCTGTCTTCATTGTTGCCATGCAGATGAAGACAGATTGTCATTGCCAAGTGAAGTTAGGTCCAATGTCTGAGGTGAAAAGCTGTTCACATTTAAACAGACAGTGTGCCTACCTAACCTGTTACTGACTAAGCTTGTGCCCTCACTGAGAGACTATTGTAAACATATGCTAGTTGTCCCACTTGTTGTTTACTTCCTCCATCCTAAAGTTGGATGTTGTTTATACCACTAGGGCCAAAAAGATGCTTTTTTAGTAAGGGCCTGGCCACACTTTACAGACCTATGTGCAGTCCTATCTCTAGGGTCAACACTAGAGGTGTGTGATCTCAGTGGGCAAGATGCTAGTGGCCCAATGCTTGTACACCTGGTACGACACAATTAAGGGGAGGATGTCAACAGAATGTACTGCACTGGCCACTATTAAACCAAAAAACTATTAAACCAAAAACCACACTTGTGCTGCCGGAAGTCTGGCCCGGCCCCATTCCCTATAAAGGGGGGCGGGCAAGAGATGCGGTCGCAGTATGGCAAATATGCCAAGAGGCGGCTGGACAGCACACTGCGGAACAGCCTGCCAGACAAGCCTAACGCTAGTTTTAAAGAAGCCCAAGCTGGACATATGCTCAAGTACAAGTGTAAATGGATCACAGTTAAGAAGTAGCCATGTAATCACACTGCAAAGAAGGGCTCATGCACATGGCTCATCCGTATGCATGGAGCCTGCACGGCAGTGTTCAGAGGGTGTGATGCTGTAAAATGCATCATATGCATATGGAGAGTAACAGAGATATTCTTCCCTATAAGCAATGTGGATCATACCACAGTTTTTCTTCTTTGGATTCATACATGTGTTTGCATACAGAGTCGTACAGAAGTCATTACTAGTGATGATCGAGCCCCCCGATGTTCGGGTGCTCGGGTGCTCTGGCCGAACACTAGGCGGTGCTCGAGTGCTTGGCCGAGCACCCGAGTATAATGGAAGTCACTGGGAGAAGACCAGGCACCCCCTGCTCTGCAGAGGGGAGGGTGTCTGGTCCATAGGGAAACATCAGAAAATGGTGGAAACACCACAGAAATGGTTAGGGAACAGCATGGGGAGGATGTCTGGATGCATCTTGGACACCGAAGTCGCTGCTATTAAAGATGATGTCTGACTGTTACGCCACTTTTACGGAATGACAAAAATACCCCCCCAAAACCCAAGATAACATCGATTTTACAGGAAATATTGTTGGGAAACATAGATTTACTTGTATGTTAAGCGCAAGTGCCGCCAAAAATTACATAGATGAGGCACTCCCATACAACAGGTATATCATATAAAGGAGGGCCTCATTCACATTGTGGTATCATTGTTGGACTCTGATACTCATAAAGCCTATGCACTAAGGGAAAGGGCTGCCAAAAATTACAAGGATCAGGCACTCCAATACACCCTTTATTACACATAAAGTAGGGCATCAGACACACCCGTGAAAAATTATCATTGATGGTCTGACACTGACACTAAAAAACAATAGGGGTGACATGCTGCTGCTGCGCAGACCATCCAAAAGATTTAAGAGTGACACTCTGCTGCCAAGCTGACCGCCCAAAAAATTTAAGGGACACATGCTGCTGCCACCGCACCACTAAGAGTCGCTGATGACTGTTTCTTTTTTCGCTATCCGCCGCGGGAAGCCGGGGCCCCCCCAGCGGCGTGTGCCGCGTCGGCCGCTCCACTCTCACTCTCCGCTCCGTCATCAGGGGGTCGCCTTCTGCAAGGGCCCCCAGAGAGGGAGCCAGAGAAACGGCTACCACATCCAATGAAGGCAGCAGGCGCTTAAATTACCCACTCCCGACTCGGGGAGGTAGTGACGAAAAATAACAATACAGGACTCTTTTGAGGCCCTGTAATTGGAATGAGTACACTTCTAATCCTTTAACGAGGATCTATTGGAGGGCAAGTCTGGTGCCAGCAGCCGCAGTAATTCCAGCTCCAATAGCGTATATTAAAGGGGTTATCCCATGAGTAATGTAAAAAATTTAAATCACACATCACATAGTACATGACAATCTCTTTCTAACAAAGCTAGAACCAGCCCTGTACCTCACATGGATCCAGAGATCTCCACATTTTTTTGCTCTGCTAGATTTATATTAAGCGTACAGCTGAAGGGGAGTGTCCTTTCTGCTGCAGCTCAGGGGCATGTCTCAGCTCTCCCTATCACAGCTCAGGAGGCAGTTGAAGGATGAAACTGAGCATGTGCGGCCTTCTCAGTGAGCAGGTCAAAGAAATAAGAAAAAGAACAAACATCAGGTGGTGCTATACAGATGCATTTTATTGAATAACTCAATGGCTATGCTAAATTTTTAATTTCATGCAATTACGAAAGTATTCAGAACCAGGAGCTGGTTTAAAAACTAGAATATTTTTTTCGTCGGAAAAACCCTTAATAGTTGCTGCAGTTAAAAAGCACGGAGTTGAATCTTAAGATCGAGCTGGCGGTCTGCAGCGATTATACGGCACAGTACAGCAGAGACCGCTAAAAACCAGGATCCACTGCCGGCCACTGTTCTGCCATATCAGGAAATAGAGTAAATGAACACTCCGCCAATGCTGATGAACCCGGTAAAGCTCCTGATACTGTACTTCAGAATACAGAAAGAAGTGACAATCAGATACAGTAGCTGCAATGTGATGGTTGAAAGTTCATCAGATCATAATGATTTGAACGCGAAGTTCTGTATGGGTGCAAGCTCGGACATACTGTACTGTAGTGGATCCTTGGATAAACAGAGAGGCGTTGGAGTGTGATAAAGAATCTTCAGAGATTAACCATGTTGGTGCAGACAACCTTCGACTTTTTAAAACTCCAATACAGAGTGATGACATCAGACAGGTTGGTGAACACACAGACACCATTACAAGCAAGCTATCAAGGATCACAGAAAATGGAAGGACTGGAGTTTGGTAATAGTCCAAATTTTTAATTTCATGCAATTACGAAAGTATTCAGATCCAGGAGTTGGTTTAAAAACTAGAATATTTTTCGTGGAACAACCCCTTAAAAGTTGCTGCAGTTAAAATGCTCGGAGTTTGATCTTGGGATCGAGCTGGCCGTCTGCAGCGAGGTGAGCTACAACCTGTCAGAGCCCCTGCCTCTCGGCGCCTCCCCGATGCTCTTCACTGAGTGTCCCGGGGGCCCGAAGCGTTAACTTCTAAAAAATTGGAGTTTTCAAAGCAGGCCGTGTCGTCTGAATACTTCATCTATGAATAATGGAATAGGACTCCATGCTGCTGCCACCGCACTTTAGCAAACTGCCCCAAATTTAAGGTTGAAACGCTGCTGCCGAGATGACCGTCCAAAAAATTTAAGGGACACATGCTGCTGCCACCGCACTTTATGAAACTATCCCAAATTTAAGGGTTACACGCTGATGCCAAGCTGACGTCCCAAAAATTTAAGTGTGACACGCTGATGTCAAGCTGACCGTCGAAAAAATGATATTCTTGATGTGACATTCTGCTGAAGAGCAGACCGAAGAAGAAATGACCAGGGCACGGGTTATGTTTCTGGACACATGCTGGTGTAAGGCAGGGACGGCACACCGGGAAAAATAGCGACGGCTGGGGACTGCGTAACGAGGGACAGCTGCCACCATCAGGCTGCGAAAAGCCTCGGTGTCCACCAGCCTAAATGGCAACATTTCCAAGGTCAGCCATTTAGAAAGTTGCGCGTTTAGAGCTATGGCCTATGGGTGGGTGGCAGGATATCTGCGCTTGCGTTCAAATGCCTTGGGTAAAGACATTTGAACGCTGCGCTGGGACATTGAAGTGGACGTGCTGGCTGATGGTTCCTGCAAAGGTCCAGGTGCAGGGCGGGAGGCATCTGGGCCTGCGTCTTGGACAGCAGATAACAGAGGGGAAGAGGAGGCAGTGGTGTGACCTGCAGACACAGATCGTGGACCCAGACGTTCGGCCCACCTTTTAGGGTGCTTTGCTGACATGTGGCGGATCATGCTGGTGGTGGTCAGGTTGCTGGTGTTTACGCCCCTGCTCATCTTGGTACGGCACAGGTTGCAAATTACAATACGTTTATCGTCAGCACTTTCCTCAAAAAAGCGCCAGACTGCGGAACACCTAACCCTTGGCAAGGGAGCTTGCCGCAAGGGGCTGCTCCAGGGAACAGTTGCGGGCCTGGTTGGCATGGCCTGCCTTCTCCCTTTTTCCACCCCACTGCCTCTTCCAGCCTGTTACGAATCCCTCCCCCTCTGTACTGCTGTCCTCGCTCGGCTTGCCACCTTTCTAGCTATTTCATCGTCCACCACCTCCTCTTCCACATCCTCACTCTGCTCCTCCTCCTGACATGGTGAACTAACAAGAACCTGACTTAACTGCGTCTCATCCACAACCTCTTGAGACACTAATTGCCCTTGACTTATTGGCAACTGTGTCTCATCATCATCATCCACCTCGGGAGAAAATACTTGTTGTTCCCCACCGTCATCGTCTTCAGACTGTGTTTGCTCAATAGGTTGGGAATCAGGGCACAATATCTACTCATGTCCTACTTCAAACGGCCTTGGCGAGAGGCCCAAGCCAAAGGATGGTGATGAAAAAAGCTCCTCGGAATATCCCAATGTGGGATCTCTTCTTTGCCCAGACTCTGCATGGTGGGAGGAAGGAGGATCAGGGTAAGGATGCGGTTGCCCAGACTCTTGGCTACTGAGACTGGACTTTGTGGAAGAGGGGGTGGTGCTGAACCGACTGGAAGCATTATCAGCTGAAATCCAACCGACTACCTGCTCGCACTGGTGTGGTGACAAGAGTTGTGTCTTGCGCCACCCTGCAAACTGTGACATGAAGCTAGGAGTTTTGGATGACTTTGTTTCTTGGGCTCTGCCAGCAGGCACAGTTTCACCGCGCCCAGAGCCATGGCCTCTGCGTTCACCATCAGCAGCACGCCCACTTCCCCGTCCCTTAGTGCTCGCCTTGCGCATATTGTATAGTATATATGCAACTTGGGCACACTTGGGGTTTTTTTGCCACCCAAAAAAAAAAAGACGTATTTCACAATCGACTTTGGTCTTTTTGGAACAGCGACAATCTTTCTACCTACCCAAATCCTATCCCTATAGTTTAATTCCCTCTGGAAAATTTAACTGCAGCAGCAAATGAGGAACTGCGGCCTAAATTATCGGTATTAAATACGGATTTCAGCTACATTACTTTTGAACGGTTGTAATACGCTGTGCACCTAGCGTTACTGACAGGGCACACTTTGGTTTTTTTGCCAACCAAAAAAAAAAAAAGACGTGTTTTACAATGGACTTTGGTCTTTTTGGAACAGCGACAATCTTTCTACCTACCCAAATCCTATCCCAATAGTTTAATTCCCTCCTTGGGAAAATTTAACTGCAGCAGCAAATGAGGAACTGCGGCCTAAATTAACGGTATTAAATACGGATGTCAGCTACAGAGACTTTTGAACGGTTGTAATATGCTGTGCACCTAGCGTTACTGACAGGACACACTTGGGTTTTTTTGCCACCCAAAAAAAAAAAGGCGTATTTCACAATGGACTTTTGAACAATGATACAAACCCTGCCTATAGAAATTCTATCAATACGCAAATGTTATACAGCAAGACGCAAAAGAAGCACTGCAGGCTTAACAGCAGAAATTATAGCAAAGTTCGTCAGGTATATAGTATACAGGGAGTATCCTACAGCATTCAGCAGCAGCAGCACATGTGGCATTAATAGCAGACCACCTAGTGCTATTTTCACCACCTTTAAAGTCCTCAAATATCAGTAAATAAAGATTTGTTCCAGATATAATAGCTCTTAAAAGGGCTTTTGGGTCTTTCTGAGCGATTTCTATCCCTGCCTAGCGTGCTTCTCTCCCTACAGTGTATGTCCCTCCTTGCTGCAGCAGCACTTGTGGAGTTAATGGCAGGCCACCTAGCGCTATTTTCAACACCTTCAAAGTCCTCAAATATAACAAAAAAAAAGTTTGTGCCAGATATAATAGCCCTTAAAAGGGCTTTTGGGTCTTTTCTGATCGTTTTCTATCCCTGCCTAGCTTCTCTAAATACACTCTCTGTCCCTCCTTGCTGCAGCTCTCCCTGTCTAACACTGGCCGGGTCACATGTCACCGGGTGCTTTATAGCACCCGATGACGTGTTCCCGGCCAGCCAATCAGTGTAATGCCAGTAGCTAACATGGCTACTGGCATTACACTGAATGCCATACCTCCCCGCATGCTAATTGGCTAATTAGCGTGCAGGGAGGGAATTCGAGCATGGCGCTCGAGCACACGTGGTATTTGGCTGTGGTTCCGAGCATCGCCATGTTCGCTCAACACTAATCATTACCTACTCTGTACACATGTATTTTCCAATTAATCTCATCTTCTAATATAACATGGGTACATGTAGGTAAAGATGACATTATGACAGCCCTTTTCAAATAAGGTCAGGAGTATTCTACCCGAAGGGTGCTTTCATGCGTGCTGTTTCAGCTGCCACACTGCTTTTTATGAATCCACTACGGAATTTTTTTTTTAAAAACTGCCGCTAAAGGCTATGTGCAAAGATAGCATGAGGGTGGCTTCACACATAGTTTCCTTTGTGGCATTTTCTGTACTTTTGCTTTTTTGTGAGAGTTTTTGCGAAAGTTTTTTTTGTACCTGCAGTTTATGGTGTGGTAAGTGCTGAAAAAAATTGCCAGTTCCAGACATTAGCTGAAAGTCTATGGAATATATGAAATGCAGAACACACATCCGTTTTTTTGGGTAATGGCTTTTTTTTAGTGTGTTTTTTGGATAACAGTCACAAAAAAGAGCATGTTGAAGAAATCCTGTGTTTCCGGGTACATTTTTCATCTCCTTCTTTATAGCGAAAAAAAAAATAAAAAGAAAAACCACCATCCACACAATAGTGTTGAAAAAATAAATTGTAAAAACGCCATAATAACTGCATGGGGTGTACAAAAAAACAAAAACACATGGCGTTTTTAGTGGTAAAAAAATGACAGACTAAATTTGTGTGTGAAGGAATCCTAACAGAGCTTACAGTAGTGGACATAAATCACTAAACAGCTCCCCAATATGTCAAAAAAGGGGGCTCTAAAAAGGATCATGTGATGCTATCTGTGACTCTTTTTCTAAGGACTTGTGGAGTGTATGTCACATGGCCCCAGTTTTCTACCACAAATAAACATTTTCCTTAAAAAAGGTATATTAGAAAACTGTTCCCTGTCACTGTCCCTACACTTTAGCAAAATAAATAAATAAATAAATTTGGCAGTTACACTTTAACTTCTTCCCGACCAGCGCTGTACATGTACGGCGCTGCGGGAAGTGACTTCCCGCCCGATCAGCGGCGGGGGTCCGGCTGTGCCCAGTAGCCGGACCCCTGCTGTTTTTACCGATGCCGGTGCATTAACCCTTCATGTGCCGCGGTCAGTGCTGACCGCGGCACATGCGATGCGGGCGGTAGGAAGGGGTGTCCATCGGGTCCCCGCGCTGCTGTGACGGGGACCTGATGGCTTAGATAGCAGCCGGATGCCTTCCTTCGGCATCTGGCTGCTATCTACGGAAGCTTGTGAGATCCAGCCCCCTGGATCTCACAGGCAGTAGGCTGTAAGTGTATTACATTGAGTAATACACTTACAGCCAATGCATTACAATACAGAAGTATTGTAATGCATTGTAAAGGGGATCAGACCCCAAAAGTTAAAAAAGTATAAAAAAAGAATGTGAAAAAAGTGAAAAAAATAAAGTTTTACAAAAATGAAACCCTACCTAAGACAATTGCCAGAAAAATAAAAAAAAATATGGCTCTCAGAAAATGGCAAATAAAATAAACTATGCCGTAACAGTCTTTTTTTTCACCTTGACTCACAAAAAGTGTAATACTACGCGATCAAAAAGGCATATTTACTCCAAAATGGTACCAATCAAACCATCATCTCGTCCTGCAGAAATTTAGACCCTACCTGAGACAATCGCCAGAAAAATTAAAAAAAATATGGCTCTCAGAATATAGCAACACCCAAAAAAAGATTTTATTATGTTCAAAATTGCATCTAATGTGTAAAACTTTACAAAAATAAAAATGCTAGACCTTTTGGGTATCTCCGCGTCCGTAACAACCTGCTCTATAAAAATATTACATGAGATGGCCCCCCAGGTGAATGCTGTAAAAATAATTTTTTAAAAACTATGCCATAACAGCCATTTTTTTTCACCATGCCTCACAAAAAGTGTAATAGCAGGCGAACAAAAAGGCGTATTTACCCCAAAATGGTGCTAATCAAACCGTCATCTCAACCCTGCAAAAAATGAGCCCCACATAAGACAATAACTCAAAAAAATAAAAATCAATGGCACCCGCAAACCAATCCATCAAAATTTGTGCTGCAAAATCCATATGGCGCTCCTTCTGTTCTGAGTCCTGCCATGTGCCCCCACAGCAGTTTACCACCACATATGGGGTGTTGCCGTATTCAGGAGAAAATGGGTAACAAATTATGGGGTGATTTTCTCCTGTTACCCCTTGTGAAAATGAAAAATTTGGGGCTAAAGCAACATTTTATTGGAAGAAATGAAACTTTTCATTTTCACAGCCAAGTGTTTTCAAATTCCGTAAAACACTTAGGGGGTCAAAGTGGCCAGTACCCCCCTTAATATATTCTTTGAAGGGTGTAGTTTCCAAAATGGGGTTACTTTTTGAGGGTTTCCAATGTAGGGGTACGTCAGGGTCTCTCAATTACAAAATGGTGCCTAAAAACCATTCTAGCAAAATCTGCCTCCAAAATCCGTATGGCGCTCCTTCTGACCACTGGCACATCCATAGAGACATTTACCACCACATATGGGGTATTTCTGTAAACTACAGAATCAGAGCAATGTATACTGAGGTTTAGTTTGCTGTTAACCCTTGCTGTGTTGCAAGAAAAAAATTATTAACATGAATAATCTACCAAAAAGTGAAATTTTGAAATTTCACCTCCATTTTCCATTAATTCTTGTGGAACACCTCAAGGGTTAACAAAGTTTGTAACATCAGTTTTTTATAATTTGAGGGGTCTAGTTTCTAAAATGGGGTCATTTATGGGTGGTTTCCATTACGTAAGCCACTCAAAATCACTTTATATCTGAATTTGTGCTTAAAAAAATGGTTTTGGAAATTTTATTGAAAATTTGAAAAATGGCTTCTAAACTTCTAAGCCTTTTAACGTCCTAAAAAATTAAAATGACATTTATAAAATGATGCCAACATAAAGTAGACATATGGGGAATGTAAAATAATAACTATTTTTGGAGGTATTACTATGTATTTTGAAAGTAGAGAAATTGAAATTTGCAATTTATTTTGCCACAAATTTGTGACGAGAAAACAATCTCAGAAGTAAAAGTGTTCCAAAGTTATTACCACATAAAGTGACACATGTCAGATTTGCAAAAAATGGCCTGGTCAGGAAGGTGAAAACAGGCCCGGGGTTGAAGGGGTTAAAATCTCATTCTTCTATCTTATTCTGATTAAGTTTTGAAGTTATAATCAGTCAGACATGTGGACACCATTAAATCTATACATATATAATGACCTATACATAACTGATGACCTATCCTCAGGATAGACTGTCACTAGCTGATCAGTGGGGGTGCAGGGTGCAGGATGCAAGAAGTTGGCGCTGGACTACAAAGCACCGTCAACACTGTAGTGTACAGCACTCATCACTGCAGCGCTGCTACCTGAGGATAGGCCGTCACTTAAATGACCAACCCCTTTAAGATTTCTGCTCTGTACTTCTAGTAATATGTCATTGCAGTAAAACAGACATACTTCATTTCATTTTATTGCAGATTTCTGACTAACCACTAAACTGAAGGCCCCTTTACACGGAACGACAGAGCCGCAGATCATCAGGAAGGAAGAGCTCCTTCCCAACAATCTGCTGCTCATTGGTGGAAGAGACCGCTGCATTTACAGCATTAAAATGTACGGCCTCTGAAGAGGCGAAGTCAGTTATTCATGAAGTATCACTATACTTTGTTGAATAACCTCGGTATTTGTTTTTAAACTGAAAAAACAGTTTAAAACTTGGATCTGAAATCGGCTTCATTTCCGACTGGTACCTCGGTATCAAAGCCAATTTTGGACAAGTTTACAACTGGTTTTTCAGTACTGAATTCAAATAATAGTACTCGGTTCAATAATTTGTAGTGACAAAATGTTGACTTACGGTCATAGAAATTTTTAGTTTAGAAAACATGCTTACAAATGTTTATTTTTTACTGCTATATTTTTCCCTGTTGAAGTTAATGGAGCCGTAAGGTCCCAAACTGATTGGTAGGGTTTTCTGATAGGAAAATGGGATTGGAGAAGTGCATCTAACCCATAGAGGATCACTCCACTAGTATCAGTAATGACAAGCATTATGTTAGTGGCATGGGTTAGTGGCATACTTTTAGATGGAACTTTGATGCTGCACTCGTTTATTCTTTGATCCCTAGTTCCTACCATTTTCTCAGTTTCCCACAACTTGTAATACAGAACTTCCCAGGCTTTCTAATAAGTGGACCGTTGTAGAGGGTCAGTTCAGCCAAGCGCTTATGGCTAATGATAATTGTTTTCTTCTGCAGCCTTTGTGTCTCTATCTGCTTGCCACATATCCAACAGCTGTGCAGAGAGAGGTTACTGAAGTCATGCAGGCAGTTTCTTCCTTGGTATGGAGAGGTTTACCTTTGTCTAAAATATGCTATGAGATTCTTACACAACAGATGCTTCTGTATGCCATATGTAAAAGAATTACAAGATTATTTCTTCATATGTTATAGAAGTAGTTGTAAATCATTGATCTGCTGGTGTTGTTTTACTGTTTGTTAGACTGGAAACCTGCATTATCCTGCTGAAAAGCCTACTGGTATATTTGAATAAACCTATTCTATTACATAGTGATTGATATCTACAATAACATGTCAGATATATAGTGACAGCTATGAAGCCCTGTCAACAGACATTTCTTATGACTTAATTTCCTCTGAAATGTGCATTCAAGTAGATCTATCTATCTATTTATCTATCTATCTATCTATCTATCTATCTATCTATCTATCTATTTATCTTTCTGTCATCAATTTTTCTATCTATCTATCTATCTATCTATCTATCTATCTATCTATCTAGCAAAAAAATCAAATGATGAGGCAGCACTCCAGGATTGTGAAAAAGGTGTTAGACCCTTTATTCCATGCAACGTTTCAGCCCTGATCCATGGGGCCTTTGTCAAGCAGTGAACAGATGCAATATGCAATTAAAATAAATCCATAAATAGAATGACAGTAATACAATAAGTGCCAAAGTTATAACATAATTGTGATATATATCGTTCAGGTGGTCATGATTCAATATGTGAAATTCATATAAAAGAATATATAATGTATAATTACATACTTATAACACCTGAGGTGGGCGTGAATATATTAAAATCAATAGCGGCAACAGCCGCATAACTTACATATTAATTACAGGTACTGATGCGCCATTGGTGATTCAGTGGGCTGTTCAGCATCTTCCCATCGGCACTGCGCATGTCCAGCGCCTAGGATCACGTCAGTGCCCCAGCCCCGGCCCGACCCACGTGACCTATCTATCTATCTATCTATCTATCTATCTATCTATCACTATAAACACTGTTTCAGCCTGTATAGTCACAAAGTAGAGATGAGCGAATAATCCAAAATTCGCTTTGGCGAATGTTCGACGAATTTCTGACAAGATTCGTTCTTAATACGAATTTATTCGGTCGAATCTACAATCAAAAAACAATTGTTATTTTGCAAACATTCCTGCACAAATTACGAACGTACAGTCAGCATTAGCGTACAAAAGTGCGTACGAATCCTTAGCTTACTATTGACTCGCGAATGCGTCATACGTACGAGGCTAGGCCGCGGCGTACAGTCCTCAGAGGCAGTCCATATGAGGTAGAAAAGTAAGGTGCTCACTGCTAGCTATCCAGCTAAGTGCATAATTTACTAAAAACACCGTACAATAAGAGCATAATAGGACACATTGCAGTACCAGAAAAAGAATACACACAATGGGCTAAAGTGCTTGAACGTTGTTGAACCAGTAAAAACAGTGTAGCTAAAATACAGCAAAGACATCAGTATGCAAACATTTTAGTGCAATCAATTTCACATTTGCAAGCATAAAAGGCTCAGATATATGTTTGAGTCTCTCCTCGTGGCTCCTTGGCATGATAAAACACTGTCTGGAAGACATAGTCCAAAATTCAATTGTAATCCACGTGAGGTAATATTGTAATCCAAACAGGTAATGTGTAATCCACATGGATAATAGAAAATAGCACTGAGAAGGGGGGAAAAAGGAAAATAGGCGTGCTTAGGCACAACTGGGAATTATCTGCAGAATGGGGGGAGTCCTGACAGGCATGTCCATCTGGGTGAGAGTCAAACGGGGGCAATACAGACTAAACAAACAAACACAAAAAGTGCCAACTAGCTCTCACCCGTCAGGTGCAGTCCATGATTTGGCTTCCATAGGTCCACTTGAAGTGTCCATGAGACAGCCAGTAGTAGGGTCCATTAGATGACGGACCTGAAGTCCTCCTCGCTTGAGCTGCTACTAAATGACATCAGAGGACGCTCCTGCCTCCTGTAGGCCAAGCTCGCTGCCGTGGTGGAACTCCACTGCCCTCTTCTTCCGGAAGTCAGACTTGACCGGGTCCGGGTGGTGGTCACGCTGGTGAGCGCTGCAGCGGTTCCAGCAAGGTTGCATCCAGGGAGGAAGCCCCAGCTTCCCTGGCTGCTGTTGACTTCATCTTCTACGGCAGCTGGTATTGGTGGATCACCGTGGATTGGAATGTAAAAGATGAAGTTGTCAGCTGACCCAGCTGAAAGGACTGTGGTGGTGGTGGTGGCAGTCCAGGTATCAGAGGCTCCGGCTGTGGCTGTGGCTTTTCCCTGAACCGGAGGACGCCATCTTGGGACTCCTGAAGGCAGCGCACCGGTACTTCGCCAGGTGGTTCCTCCAGCCAAACTTCAGGTGGTGCTGTTGGGACCAGGGGCTTAGATAGTAGGGTAAGCCCGGTAGCGAAGGGGCCTTTCAGGGACGCCATGGTGGTGTACTCCACCTGATCCCCCACATTCAGGCTGTGACAAAGCTGGGGCAGGTACGGCCGTTGCACTGACCTGCGGCCCACAAAGTACTCCTTGCCGTCCTCGTCGTCTGCCAGGAAGCTAGAGCCTCGCTCAACTGAAAACCACAGGACAGTTCCCTTTCGGCGCTCCAATTTAGGATCTCCCAGCCTAGGATGGTCCAGTTCCTGGATTACCCAGTCCTCCACGGCATTCTTGTAATCTCAGAGGGTCTGCGCGTGGGCCGTCACCGATGGTGGCAAGGTTCTGGCTTATGGAAGATGTTGTTGATCTCCTCTTGGGCGGCGAAGTGGACACTCCAGCCACCTCCGCCGCACCAGCCACAGCAGCAGCACCAGCTGCCTCATGACGAACCCCCTCACGATGCGCAGCAATCTCAGCAGGCGGTAAGCAAAACAAGGGCACTGAAGCTGGGGTTCTCTTGATTTCAGACTGTGACACCCTGATGTCTGGAGCAGGCGGTGGTTCAGGGAACTGGTCCCCAAAGGCCATCTGGTTCCAGTTGGGATGCAGCTCTTTAGCCATGCTTGCTACTTGCTCAGTGTTCAGCGCTGGTCTAAACTGGTTCAGAGGAGGGTGGAGTACTGAGGGAGTAGTCTTCACTTCCTATACGTGCAAATAGTCAGATCCCGGCTGTTTTTTTCCAGTTCTGAGGGGGGCGTATCTTCACTTTCCCGTTCTTGCGGGGGCGTATCATTATTTTACCGCCTCATGAAGAATGCGTACGTTTTGTACATATCGTATGTATCGTTAGCGTTCCAAATTTTGCGAATAATACGAATCGAATCCGAAAAAATCTTGATTCGCTTCGGAGGAGAAAATTTGTAAGGTTCGATACGAATCTATGAAGCGGCGAATAAATTCGCTCATCTCTATTACAAAGCAATGCAACGTTTATTCCCACTTATAATTTCATGTCCATATTGTCAGATAATCCAATAATAATACTATTCAGAATGTGTTACTGCTCGTATTTTATAATCTTTAGTAAAACAGATGGAAAATCATAAAATAATATTTATTAAAGGGGCTGTCCACTTTAAACTGTTTTCTGCCAGGAGGTTCCCCAGTGACTGGCTAATGAGATGGTGTCCTTCTGCTATCACCCCATTAGGTCAGAATTTATCACTGGGGTAAAGGAGGAGTGGAGGATTACATCCTGGCAGTAACCTTGTTAATAAAGCACCTACTGCTCTCTCTTTTCTCTATATATTTCCTAATATGATATATGCAGAGGGAATTGTTTAAACCCTTCCATTTAAAATATTTATATTACATATTTATGTTTGTTACTTGCGATGACCATATTGGCATTGTCGGAAAAAGAAGTGATATAACATTATACTATGATATTCTAGTTTATTAATTTTTTTAATGATTTGTATCCTATTTATATTTGTGTTTCTTTTTTACCTGAAGTATTCTGTATGCATTTCAAGAATGGACAAATTATCATAATAATCAGGATTCTTTATGAGATTGCCTAATCTAGATATTGTGAAATGTTTCCGGAACCTCTCTTTAGTCTCCCCAAATCCTATTTTGCAAGGGTTACTTGTTTCCTCTGTTATCATTGTAATTAGGCTTAATTAATTAGCGTGATCTTTTTACCCAGACCCTTCTCTTTTTTACCCTCTTTACAGACGCATTCAGAGGAGAGACCATTCCAGTGCGAGGAATGTAAGGCTTTGTTCCGCACTCCCTTCTCACTGCAAAGGCACCTGCTAATACACAACAGTAAGTGTTAATTTAAGGGCAAAAGGACACCATTAATTTACATGTGTATATCGTCTTTTCTTTTAACCTGATTGGAATTGCTCTCTTCTATTACCCCATATATTACTGAAAGTAAAAAGATTAATTACATAGCATAATGGAAAATAACAATGTAGAATAAAGCAGAAGGCTTTAACTGAAGACATGGCCAAAGGACAAAGAATGGACGGACCTTTCCGCCTTATTCCCCTCAATGCTGGTATTTGCTTTAGTCAGGGAATGCACATTGAATATCATGGGATGTATGGTTCATTCAGCTGTGCCACTGTAACAATAGAGGGAACACTTCCCAAATAAGCTGTAACTGATACCTTTAGGGTGGGTTTTTCATTCATTTTCCTCAAATGCATTTCTTCTATGTAGCCACGGGTTTTGGAACAATATAACATTTTGATGGCCATCATTGTGGGAAAAACAACATTTCTTTTACACTAAGTTTTTTGCTTGTTCCACACAGATATTGCAGACTTCTAACCTATTTTGAAGTGTCTGACAATTCAGGGACGTCTTTTTCATTTTGATGAGTACTTTTTTAAACTTGGAACTACACGTTTCATATCTGAAGAGGGAATAGCTTACATAGTAACTGTCTAGTGTGCTGTAACTCTCAAAATGACTGCACTGACCTCTAAGCAACGAGATTTCAAATTTTTCCCTTCCTTTATATATACAGACATGGGGGGGGTCATTTACAAAAAGATATACGCCACTTTTTGACATATATTTTTTATGTGGAATGGGCCGGCAGGCTTGTCTCCTTTATCATTTTCTACTCCTGTTTTAGGAGTAGAAAATGGTCTAAATATACCCCAGAAAGGGAGCTGGCGTAGATTTAGAGAATTTTTATTTCAGAAACATGAGCCTTCAACAGCACCCTCTACTATGTAGTGGATTTGCCCAGAGTCAGACTGACCATAGACCCTATAGACCAGTGGTAAAATGCCCAGGGGGCCACCCAAGTCCTCTTGGCCTCTGTCTGGGTACATAATGATCTGATGCTCTCAGAATTATGCCCTGCTGGATTCAATTGCATTGCAGTCCATTGGGACAATGATACAGTTAAATACTGTAGCGAGGGTGGCAGTATTTTGTGCTGCACTGTAGTATTTAGTTTTGTTAGGTGCAGTGATTACCCCATTGGGTAATATTTCCACTGCCTTATTTGCTGAAAATTGTTCCTTTAGAGGGTATGCCCTGACAAAGTTTTCACCCCCAGTAGAAGAGGAGATGATCCCAACCAAAACTGGGCCCTCTCTTGCCCTGGGCCCCATAGTAGTCACATGGTCTGCCGCTATGGTAGTTACGCCCCTGGTTAGGTGGTATTTTGTGCTGTACTATGGTATTACTGGCCCCATGGACTTCTGTTTTTCCTTTTTACTTGTATTGCCCAGTCTACGGTCAGTTTGGACCAACCTACAACATCGGGTCACATTTTTTTTCCCAGGACCATTTTAAGTTCCCAGTCCTCCTCTGGCTGTGTATGGTTACTGCATTGCTGCCATTTACTACACATTGTAAAGAGCTGTGATGTTTCGACCAAAACAGCTCTTGAAATTGCTGATTAGTGGGGTGCCAGGAGTCGGACCCCCACTGACCTGATATTGATAACCTAACCTAGGGATAGTTCATCACTAGTAAACTCCTGTAAAAGCCTTTTAATACAGAAATAAAAGTGTATCCATTAAGTGGAGCTGCAGCTTAATAATACCACATTGGTAATGTCACGGGGGAGACAAGGGAAGGTGCGCCCTGTACTGAATACCCCCCCGTTCTCTCCCTGCCTGCTTGCCTCAGTCGGCCCTAGGCGGCCGCGGACAACCACGGTGACGGTCCCTGCTCTGTATAAGTGCACAGGGAGGAACAGGGAACAATTGGAGAGACAAACACAGACGAAACAAACACAATATTAGAATAGTCAGCAAGCCGGGTCATACACAGGAGATAACGTCAATACCGGGGGTGAAGCAAAGAGAGGTCGAAGTCCAAAGTCCAAGGTCAGGGTCAAACAGCAATCAAACACTAAGTCGCACAAGCACTGATCAAAGTAGTAACGCTAATCACAGGCAATTAGGGAGGACAACTAGTGACTTAAAATAGCCCTCCACTGGGTCATGTGACAGGGCCAGCGTCACATGACCTCATTTGCATACCGAGCGCTGGCCAAACGTGACCAGCGCTCAAATATGCACCAAATTTGGTCATGTGGCGTGGCCAGCGCCACATGACCCAAAACCAGGTATATAATAAATGTTCTGAGCGCTGGTTGCCCAGACCAGCGCTCAGATGTCCCCGCCTGCTCGTTAACTAGGGGGGCGAGGAGGACGCCGGACGCGCTGTATCAGTGCGCGTGCCGGACCCTCTCCTGTGAGTGTCGTCATGGAGACGAGGACGCATCCTGCGTCCTCGCTCCGGCGCACTCCTGGGAGACCGGCGGCACGGCAGAGGGGAAGCGCGCCGCCGGCTCCCCGTTACAGTACCCCCCCCTTCACGAGGGGCCACCGGACCCTTAGCTGGAGGAACCGGCTTTTCAGGATGCTGTCGATGAAAACTCCTAACAAGTGCGTCTGCATGCATCCTGCTCAGCGGTACCCAAGATCTGTCCTCAGGCCCAAATCCCCTCCAGTGTACAAGGTACTGGAAGGAATTCCGGACTTTCCTAACGTCAATGATTCTATGAATCTCGTGCTCCACTTGTCCCTCCACCTCGACCGGAGGCGGGGGCAGTTCCTCTGGACCAGTGGGAGCAACATAACGCTTAAGCAAAGACATATGAAAAACATTGTGAACACGAAGGGAGTCAGGTAAACACAATTCAAACGACACCGGATTGATCACCTTGGTGATCCTGTATGGACCAATGAAGCGAGGCGCAAACTTATAGGATGGTACTTTCATACGTAGATTTTTAGTTGACCTAGTTGACATACCATGTCCCCCACCTTGAAATTCACACCCTTAGAACGTTTCTTATCGGCCTTAGTTTTTTGAATCCTTTGGGCTCTTTCCAGGTTCGACTGAACCTGTGCCCAAACTGTGCACAGTTCCTGAGAGAGAGCATTGGCCTCTGGGACCGCCGAAACAGCTGGAGAAAAGGAGCCAAAGCGCGGATGAAACCCCATGTTGCAGAAAAAACGGCGATACCCCAGAAGACGAATTCACACCGGTTATTAATCGCGAACTCGGCCAGAGACAGGAATCTGGCCCACACATGCTGGTTATCAGCAACATAACATCTGAGATATTGCTCAACGGACTGATTAAGACGTTCAGTCTGACCATTGGTCTCTGGATGAAAGGCTGACGAAAAGGATAAGGAAATATCAATCTTCTTACAGAAGGCCCTCCAGAATTTAGATACAAACTGCACCCCCCTGTCAGAAACAATATTCTCAGGAACACCGTGTAGTTTAACTATGTGGTCCATAAATACGGAAGCCAAAACCTTTGCAGAGGGTAATTTACACAAAGGAATAAAGTGACACATCTTGCTGAATCTGTCCACCACTACAAGAATCACGGTTTTACCCTCAGAGCATGGCAAATCCGTGATGAAGTCCATGGACAGATGTGACCAAGGTCTACCAGGTATGGGTAATGGACGCAACTCACCCATAGGCCGAGTCTTGGGATTCTTGGACCTGGCACAAGTATTGCACGCAGTTACAAAAGCCTGAACATCTCTGGAGATTGACGACCACCAATACTGCCTAGAGACCAACTCCTTGGTGGCATTGATACCAGGATGTCCACATAAAACAGAGCTATGGCACTCACCCAGCAGTCGCAACCGCAAATGAGCTGGCACAAATAACTTGTCATTGGGAGTACCAGTGGGAGCAAGATGTTGTCCTGCCACGATTTCAGAAGCTAGATCAGATGAGGTAGCGGCTACGATGATGTCAGCTGGCAGGATGGGCTCAGGAGGGACGTCAGGAGGCTGATACGCCTGGAAACTTCGGGATAAGGCATCGGCCTTAATGTTCTTGCTTCCGGGTCTGAAGGTAACACAAAAGTCAAAACGAGTAAAGAACAAAGCCCACCTCGCCTGTCTGGGATTCAATCGCTTAGCAGATTCCAGAAACATCAAATTCTTATGATCCGTGAGGACCGTAATGCGGTGTAATGCCCCTTCTAAAAAATGACGCCATTCCTCAAATGCCCACTTGATTGCTAGTAACTCCCTATTACCAATGTCATAGTTTCTCTCGGCAGGAGAGAACTTGCGGGAGAAGAAGGCGCATGGCTTGAGATTAGTTAAGGTGGAAGACCCCTGGGACAGTACTGCCCCCACATCATCTTCAGATGCATCCACCTCAACTACAAACGGCTTATTTTGATCAGGCTGGATCAGCACAGGAGCATCAACAAAAAAACGCTTTAGCTTTCAAAAAGCTTCAATAGCTGCAGGGGACCAGTTGACTAAATCAGCTCCCTTGCGGGTCAAATCCGTAATGGGTTTGGCTATAACAGAAAAATTTTTGATAAATTTCCGATAGAAATTAGTAAAACCCAGAAATCGCTGGAGCGCCTTCAGAGAGGAAGGTCGCACCCAATCTACAATGGCCTGTACCTTACCCGGGTCCATTTTGAAGGAAAAAGGGGTGAGAATGTATCCCAAAAAGGTCACTTCCTGAACACCAAAGATACACTTCTCCCCTTTGACAAACAACTTGTTCTCACGCAACACCTCCAGCACTTGCCTGGTGTGGGATACGTGACTCTCCCAGTCTGGGGGTATTAAAGGCAGTTTTCCATTCATCACCCTCCCGGATTCTGATCAGGTTGTACGCCCCCTTCAGATCTAGCTTAGTAAACCAACAAGCACCCTGAACCTGATTCAACAAATCAGGAATAAGGGGCAACGGGTACCTGTTTTTAACAGTAATTTTATTGAGTTCCCTGTAATCAATACAGGGCCTCAACCCTCCATCCTTTTTCCCGACAAAGAAAAATCCTGCCCCCATGGGAGAAACAGAAGGCCGGATGTGACCCTTGGCCAGACTCTCCTTGAGATAATCCCTCATAGACTGACGCTCTGGAGTAGAGAGATTATAGATACGGCCCTTGGGATATCTGGACCCCTCAATAATATCGATGGCACAATCATATTGCCGGTGAGGAAGGAGGAACTCAGTCCTCGGACATGGAGAAAACGTCCGAAAAATCGTTGATGTACTCAGGTAAGAAAAGAGACTCAGTAGTACCTCCCAACTGCAATACAGATTTGCAACACTTGTCACAATTCAGCCCCCATTTTTCTAATTCACCTGTTGACCAATTGATTACAGGATTGTGGTCCTGCAACCAAGGTAAACCAAGAACTAGGTCAGCAGGTAAATTTTTTAAAACCCAAAAAACACATTTTTCGGAATGCAAAATCCCAACCGTCAGGGTCACACTAGGGGTACAGAACTCGATCCTCCCATTATTTAGGGGAGGTGGAGTCGAGGGCGATAATTTGAATACCCTCCCTTAAAGGGACCATCGGTAAACCCACAGACTGTACAAAATCAAAATTAATAAAATTAGCAGCAGAACCAGAGTCAACAAAAGCCTTTCCAGAACCCCTGAATTGATCATATGCAATGGAGATGGGTACTAAAATCTTTCTCCTTACCACTGCTGGGGTTACCTTACTTCCCACCGGAGATCTCCTAGAGGGCGGAAGTTTTGGACACTGCTGGAGCCAGTGGTTCACCTCACCGCAGTAGAAGCAGGCTCCCTTTAAACGTCTTTGGTTTTAAGGATACCTCCTAACTGCATGGACTCCGAGACCTTGGCAGGAGGTGGACTCAGAGGAGGAAACTCAGGCAGGACGACAGCTTGAGGAGTACTTGATCGTTCCCTCTGTCTTTCTCTCACCCGTCGATCCAGCTTAATAACTAAAGTCATGGTCGTCTCTAGGGAGTCAGGAGTAGGATAACAAACCAGAAGATCCTTGAGTTGGTCTGACAGCCCCACCCTAAACTGGCTTCTCAAAGCTGGGTCATTCCACCCAGAGGAGACACACCACTTCCTGAACTCTGCACAGTAATCCTCTACTGGGCGGTTTCCCTGCTGAATGTTCCTGAGCTGAGTTTCTGCTACAGTGGCCCAGTCTGGTTCTTCATACAAAAGACATAAGGCCTGGAAAAAAGGCCTCCACAGACAACAGACATGGGGAGTCAGATGGCAATGAGAAAGCCCACTCCTGCGGATCCCCCTGCAGCAAGGAAATAATTATTCCTACCCGCTGCTGCTCAGAACCCGAGGAGTGTGGGCGTAAACGAAAATATAATTTGCAACTTTCTGGAAGGAACGGAAAGTCTTTCGGTTACCCACAAACCGATCGGGCAACCTTATATGGGGTTCAATAATGGAGGGAGCGGCTGCGGGTGCAGTTTGCAGCTGCTCCTGGTGTTGGATTCTCTCGCCAGATCCTGCATCATCTGAGCCATGTCACCTATATGATCCGTGAGAACTCGCAACGGCTCCATTTAGTATGGCCTGTGATTCTGTCACGGGGGAGACAAGGGAAGGTGCGCCCTGTACTGAATACCCCCCCGTTCTCTCCCTGCCTGCTTGCCTCAGTCGGCCCTAGGCGGCCGCGGACAACCACGGTGACGGTCCCTGCTCTGTATAAGTGCACAGGGAGGAACAGGGAACAATTGGAGAGACAAACACAGACGAAACAAACACAATATTAGAATAGTCAGCAAGCCGGGTCATACACAGGAGATAACGTCAATACCGGGGGTGAAGCAAAGAGAGGTCGAAGTCCAAAGTCCAAGGTCAGGGTCAAACAGCAATCAAACACTAAGTCGCACAAGCACTGATCAAAGTAGTAACGCTAATCACAGGCAATTAGGGAGGACAACTAGTGACTTAAAATAGCCCTCCACTGGGTCATGTGACGGGGCCAGCGTCACATGACCTCATTTGCATACCGAGCGCTGGCCAAACGTGACCAGCGCTCAAATATGCACCAAATTTGGTCATGTGGCGTGGCCAGCGCCACATGACCCAAAACCAGGTATATAATAAATGTTCTGAGCGCTGGTTGCCCAGACCAGCGCTCAGATGTCCCCGCCTGCTCGTTAACTAGGGGGGCGAGGAGGACGCCAGACGCGCTGTATCAGTGCGCGTGCCGGACCCTCTCCTGTGAGTGTCGTCATGGAGACGAGGACGCATCCTGCGTCCTCGCTCCGGCGCACTCCTGGGAGACCGGCGGCACGGCAGAGGGGAAGCGCGCCGCCGGCTCCCCGTTACAGGTAATCTCTGGTTCAGCAACATATTTCACTCCTTGTGCATTTCTTTTAATGTTATGTTGCGTTCCAGAAGCAAATGAAATGCAAATTGAGCAATATTTTCAATTTGGCATTAGCTTCAGCTGTTTTTCTTCCAAATGAAATAATTGAATAGAAATACGTGCATGGTGAATAACCTGGTTAATAGCCAGGGAAAGGAAAGAAACTGCAACAAACAAAGGTACGCTACTTAACTGCATATGTACGCATTAGCGTACTCATACACTGCGTCTGCGAACATTCCTACTCAAGTAACGAACATACAGTCTAGTGTTGTCAAAGGTACGCTACTTAACTGAATATGTACGCATTAGCGTACGCATACACTGCGTCTGCGAACATTCCTACTCAAGTAACAAACATACAGTCTAGCGTTGTCAAAGGTACGCTACTTAATAATGTACACTAATGCGTACGCTAATGCGTATGAATTCATAAAATGCGTGAACATTAGTGAACATTCTCAAATATGCGTATATTTAGGGTATGGCATATGGCATATTCCATACCCTAAATATACGCATATTTGAGAATGTTCGCTAATGTGTACGCATTTATGAATTCATACGCATTAGCGTACGCATTAGCGTACATTCTCAAATATGCGTATATTTTGCGTCACCGTTATTTTGACGCAGATTCGTTACGTTACGATCTTTCTCAAAATTCGGTTCGGTGACGAACCGAACTTTTGGAAAGTTCGTAACGAATCTGGTTCGTTACGGTTCAGTTCGCTCATCCCTAGTTGGGATCATGAGTTGTGTTGGGCAGAAGTCAGGTGGATACACAGCTGATAGTCCTACTGAATAGACTGTTAGAATTTATATTATGGCAAGAAGCTGATATTGATAACCTAACCTAGTAAACTCCTGTAAAAGCCTTTTAATACAGAAATAAAAGTGTATCCATTAAGTGGAAGCTGCAGCTTAATAATACCACATTGGTAATCTCTGGTTCAGCAACATATGTCACTCCTTGTGCATTTCTTTTGATGTTATGTTGCGTTCCAGAAGCAAATGAAATGCAAATTGAGCAATATTTTCAATTTGGCATTAGCTTCAGCTGTTTTTCTTCTAAATGAAATATTGAATAGAAATACGTGCATGGTGAATAACCTGTTAATAGCCAGGGAAAGGAAAGAAACTGCAACAAACTTCAGTAAGTAGGCTGGTATCACAGTATAGACACCAGGGCTTTTCACTGGTGTCATTACTTGGTAAGACTGCTGTTTTCCATCTACCCCCGTCGGGGGGGGGGGGGGGGGGCTGGTATGGCAATATTTTAAATTATCTCAAAAAAAGGAAAAAAATTGGTATGCACTCTATCAGCTGAAAAAATGTGGCGTTTTTAATAAATGCAGAAAATAATACACACAATAAAATCTATATAAAAAATCTAGGGTCGTATATAGAATATATAATATATACTCCTGATTGGATCAGTATGCACTCTATCAAAGCCTGTACAGGCTATATATATATACAGTACAGACCAAAAGTTTGGACACACCTTCTCATTCAAAGAGTTTTCTGTATTTTCATGACTATGAAAATTGTAGATTCACACTGAAGGCATCAAAACTATGAATTAACACATGTGGAATTATATACTTAACAAAAAAGTGTCAAACAACTGAAAATATGTCTTATATTCTAGGTTCTTCAAAGTAGCCACCTTTTGCTTTGACTATGCTTTGCACACTCTTGGCATTCTCTTGATGAGCTTCAAGAGGTAGTCACCTGAAATGGTTTTCACTTCACAGGTGTGCCCTGTCAGGTTTAATAAGTGGGATTTCTTGCCTTATAAAAGGGGTTGGGACTAGAGATGAGCGAACTTTTGAAAAGTTCGGTTCGCTTCGGCGAACTTTCATGAAGTTCGGATTCGTACGTACCGAACCTAAAACTAACCTTGGCTATAACGGCTGAATAATTGCTGCTACAATAATGGGAGTCTGATAGGGTAGTAGTTTCGTGTACTTGCAGTTGCTATTACAATGAAAAAGTGGAAAAAATCCCAAGTGACTTCAACAACATGGCGACGCAAAATATACAGCATATTTGAACATTCCCCTGCACAAATAACCGAACATAACAGTCTAGCGTTGTCAAGGTACGCTACTTACTGAATGAATATGT